>CAUYRT010075039.1:0-41096 GCA_963574885.1 Lepilemur ruficaudatus
GCATGTCTGTAGTCCCAGCTACTCGGGAGGCTGAGGCATGAGGATCGCTTGAGCCCAGGAGTTTGAGGTTGCTGTGAGCTAGGCTGACGCCATGGCACTCACTCTAGCCTGGGCAACAGAGTGAGACTCTGTCTCAAAAAAAAAAAAAAAAGATACAGGGGAAATGACCAAAACTGGATCATAAAACACATTGTAGCTTCCATTTTGATCTTTCTTTGTTCCCTGGCTCTGGGGGAAGCCCACTGTCAGTCTGTGAGGATGCTCAGTCAGCCCTGCTGAGAGGTCCAGCTACCAAGGAACTGAGGCCTTCTGCTAACAGGCATCAACTTGCCAGCCATGTAAGCGAGCCATCTTGGAAGCAGATCGTGCAGCCCCCGGTCAAGTCTTCAGATAACTGCAGCCTCAGTTCATCTTTTGACTGGTACCTCACAAGAGCCAAAACCACCCACCTAAGTCTCTTCTAAATTTCTGACCCACAAATACTGTGGGTCAGTATTTGTTTAACACCACTGAATTTGGGTATAATTTGTTACATTGCAATAGATAACTCATACAGCTTAACAAATGGAAAAATAAACAGTTTGCCTGCCTAAATTCTCCTTAATTCCTCATTGGTTCTCAAGAAACAAAGACTAGCTTTGTATATATGACTGTGCTTTATGTGTGTAGTTATTTTTATTTAATACAACTTAATCATCAGTGATTTGTGTAAAAGGCATTGTGGTTTTACTTTACTATTTCATTAGGAGACATGAATACAAGTAGAGGTATTGTAAAAAGTGGCAGAATTAGAGACATTTAGATTATTTCAGTAAAGGGAGAGACTTTTTACAGTACAACATAAGTCCATGTAATTTTTCAGTCTATCACATGACAGGTGTTTCACAATGTTTTTATATTAGCTCCTCTTTGAAGCATACTCTTTTAATCTTGTAAATAAGTTCTGGTCAGCACTTGTAAATTCATCTACCACTTGAATTGAGTAGTTGCTTATCCATGGAGGGATGCTAAGTCAGTGGATCAGAGGAACTTTTCATAAAACTTCAAAATAGAGGGACACCAGGTAGGTGCCTCTTAGGTAGTTCTGTAAGCTTGACATCTTTCATGTGACTACAATGACAGTTTCACCTGCACCTTAAATTGTGCACAAATAAATTCATAGCACCTATCTCAACCAGCAACTCCTCTGTCTAGAAGTGGATTTAGTTCTGTCCCATAAGAGAAGTAGCAATACTAGACTTTAATCCCTAAGGTTTCTGCATGTCATCACCACCTTCATTTTCACCGAGAAGAACTCATACTTAACTATTTTCACCACTCATTTCTAATGAGTTATCTAGCACTGTGTGTTAGATAACATTGTTATTTAGAAATGTTCATTTCCTCGCCTACCTGTATCATGAGCACACCTTGACTTTTGGCTTGGCCATGAGACTTGTTTTTGGCAATGGAATACCATGGTACTGACTAACCCAAGACTTGAAAAGTGCTTGGATGATTGAACTCACTCTCTGTTCTCTGCCATTGTCATGAGAACATTTTCAGACTAGCCTACTAATGCCAAGAAGACGATCAGAGTCTCATGGAGTAGAGTAGAACCAAGCCAGGCCCAGTCTAGATTAGCAGATCCCCAGCAGACCTCAACAGGTGTGTAAGTTCAATATTGTTGTATGCCACTGAAATTGTATGATTTTTATACAGAATTACTGTAGCAATAGTTAACCTATACACATGGGTTCAGAGGTAGGCGTATTTTAGCTCATAGGCAAGTGCCTAGGCTGAGATATAAAATGTGTGCTTTAGTACAAAAAGAGCTTTTCCTTTGGTTGCTATGGCTTTTGTTTTAACTAAAGAAGATATGATTGGCTTCACCAAATTAATTTTTCATTACAGGTCTTTAAAATCACAGAACATTTGACTAGGATGGGTATTAGAGATCATTTTCCAGATAAGGAGTTAAAGGTTTTGTGAAACTGACTTGCCCAAGATCACACAACTAGAAGTGGTAGAACCAAAGTGATGACCCAGCTCTCTCATTTCCAGTCTAGGGTGTGATTGATCTCTAATGGCTTTGGAATCTTCTTTTGCTATAGATAAGAGCTATTTTGTGTGCATTTAAGTAAACATTGATTTTTTTAATGCCCAGGTAGTATATTCTAAATTTTGTGACAGAAAACAAAGAAAAGTAGAAATAATTGGTCCCTGGGGATGGGATGGCTTAGAAAGTATGAAAAAAAATGAAAAGATCAAGATCAGAAACTGGAAGGAAAGTTTAGAGAAACTTACCAAGGCCAGAGATAATGAAAGTATGCTGTCTCAGAGGCTCTGAGCAGGGAAAATGTCTTGAGGGCACCTGACTTAGGAGTGTGGTTTTGACTTGAACCTGAAGGTTGAATCTGCAGAAATACAGAGGCTTTGTTCTCTCTGAGATGAGGGCTGAAATACACAGTCTGAGTTTAGGAAACAACAATCATATGCCAACCAGCTAAAGGACGGGTGTTCAGCACAGACAGCTGAAATAGTGAGCCAAAGTTACCACCATGGGAAAAAGAGACATTGACCTGCACAAATGGGCTGTTGTTCTAGTGAGAGACATATGGTGAGATGGTGGGGGCAGGACAGTTTATTTCCCAACTCCTGCAATGCGGCATTTTTGGATTCCTGGATTGCTAACAAAGGGTCCATGCTGCATCCAGGAAGGCTTGACCAGAGAGCAGGGAATATGACCTCAGTCAAGGTCAGGGCTAGAGAATACTTAGAATTATTCTTAAACCCTGTCCAGTGTATCTGTGATAGTCTTGACATTAGTTGGGTACAAATTAACACAGGAATGGGAACAATAGAATCTAAATTTTTCTCCTCAGATAGCATCTTTGTACCCTTCAATCTCTGTTACACTCCTTGCCTGTTCTGCTCATTCTGATTTCTGGTATTTTCTCAAAGGCTCTGAGGGATTGTGATTATAGGGAGGATACTGAGGAGATTAAGGGGAAGAGCAACAAACTCAATATCACAACATAAAGAAGAGAATACGGATGGGGGCGCATCCAGCTGTTCTTGCTAAGTGTCAGGAACTTGTTCACATCTGCCCTGAGTTGTGTCAGACTATTACTGTCCAAAGAAGACATATCACCAAATACAACTGACTACAATATTATACCATTCAGCTATCACCAGAAAATACACAAAAGTGCTGGGAAGGCAGGATGGAGGGGATAAAACGAACAACAGTTTCACATATTCTGAAGAGAAATTTGATAGTGGACCTGATAACCTGAGAACCATGTGCAAGAGTTAACCTCTATTCTGCATTTGCTCCCTTCAAAATATAAGTATCTGTAAACAATGGGTAGGAAGATGAACAGAGATCTGAAAATTCCATCTATGCTACAACCATTTATGCATCACTAGTTTGTAATAAGCATAATTCCACTCTTATAGGTAATTGGGTTGTATTGGATTTTTTGCTACACATAAAGCTGTTGCACTGATTCAAAGGGACATGCTTTGATGACTAATAGATCTGAATCTCACATAATTATAAATGGGCATTGATTTTAATTTTGTGGTTAGTTAATAGAAAAGTATGACAAACACTATTCCTGAAGACCTCTTTTGGATGGCTGTTTTAGGGTTTGTAGAGACCACAATCAAGGAATTGATATAAAAATTATCTAAGAACTACTTTTTGCCTTCAGTGAATATAAAGTTTAATGGGTGAAACAGACATCTAAACAAATAAATAGAACACAGTGTGATACATATAAAAATAAAATTATATACAAAGACGAGAAAAGGATAAAGAGGAAGGTATTGTATCAGGGACGGAGTGTGAGAAATATTTTTAAAAGGCTTCAGAGAGGAGGCTGTCAGTACCAGCAAGGGCCCTGCAGTGGAGACCCTGATATCCGAGACACAATGATGAGAATTAAAAACTTTACTTAAGGATTACATCAGGAATGCAAGAAGGATTTACTGATAGAAAATTGCTTATAAAAATAAATGAAAAACACAACAAAAGACAACAAAAACAAAAAATGAAGGAAAAAAGGAAATAATTTAATATAATTCATCATTAAATAGGACTAAAGAGGAAAAGCATGGTATTGATCTCCATAGATGCTTAGAAAGCCTTTGGCAAAATTCAACACCCATTCCTAATAAAAACTCTTGAGAAAATGGGATATATCATTAGACACACACATATATATATAAAATATGTGCATGCATACCTATATCTATCTATATATAGCTATATTTATAGATATAAATACATACACATACTATTGTAGTGTATAGATACTATAACTATATAGTTATATATGTATACATAAATACATATGCTATAGTATATACTATACCATATAGTGTACATATATATACTATAGCTACAACTAAAACTATACAAATATATATATGCAGATGCAATGAAAAGAAAGATGGATAAATTGGACTACTTAAAAACAAAAACAATATGCATGGCAAAAAAAAAAAGCAAAGGCAAATGATAAAGCAATTGAAAATATTTACAGCATATCTCATGGATAAATGGTTAACATAACTAACTGATAAAGAACTTAGAAATATTGACGATAAAAAGTTGAAAAATCCTATGAAAAAATGGGCCAAAGGCATGAACCAATGATTCACAAAAAAAGATACAAAAATAACTCTTAAACACTTGAAAAACTATCAAATTTTTCCATAATAAAATAAATGCAAATTAAAAATTTACTGAGACATCATCATTTCTTCCCCATTTAATTGTGAAGAATTTCAAAAGTTTAACAATATTCTGTGTAATCAAAGCTTTGGGAAAACATGCATGCTCATATATTGATGAAGGGGTACAAAATGGTGCCACCACTGTAGAGAGGAATTTGACAATATCTAACAAAACTACATATTCATTTATTCTCTGACCTAGTAATTCCTCTTCAGGAATTTACCCTGAAGCTCTGCTTACAACAATATCAAACTATATATGCATAAGATTATTCTTGACATCAATATTTGCAAAGTATCTAAATATCCAAACATAGGAAATTGGTTAAATAAACTATGGTAAATACACAAAAAAGAGTAACGTGCAGTTGTAAAAACAGAAAAGAAGAATATCTCTATCAACTGATGAAGACTAATTTCCAGAAGATATTATTAAGTGAATAAGGCAAAGTGCAAAGAACATCTAATATGATACCTCTGTGTAAGAAAGAAGAAAAAATAAGAAAAAAATGTAATGTTGTATGTGCCTATTTTTACAAGAAGAAACACAGGAAAGATGAATCAAGAAACAGTGCACTTCATGTCAGGAGTTTGAGACCAGCCTGGGTAACATGGCAAGACCCTACCTCCACAAAAAAATAATTCAAAAAAATTATCCAGGCATGATGGTTCATGCCTGTAGTGCCAGCTACTTGGGAGGCTGAGGCAGGAGGATCACTTGAGCTCAGGAGCTCGAGGCTGCAGTGAGCTATGATCACACCACTGCACTCCAGCCTGGGTGGCAGAGTGAGACCCAGTCTTAAAAAAAAAAATTAAAAAAGAGAAAAGGAAAAGAAAAGAAACAGTCTAGTTGGAGTGCGAATGAAGCAGGGTAAAAGAGATATGGGAGGAAGTGACCTTCTCTGTGTATACCTTTCTGTATAATTTTGTCTGAAAAAAATGTATGTTAATGTTGTACATATTCAAATAATAAAATTAAATGAACAAGAATAGAAAAAAACCTAAATTGAAACCAAAGTGAAACAGATGAAACCATTTGTATTTCAAATAAATAGCAAAATCACACTGAAAGAAAAAAAAGAAAGAAAAAAAAACAATCCAAGTAGTTATGAACACAAAATGTGGCTATATATCCCCAGTCTTAGGAAGAGTCATGGTAGGGGTGAATGGAAAGGGAAGAATTGCCAGTAAATCTGGAAGACTTTGTAGAAAGGTTTTTTTTTTTTTAAATTATAGTGATACAAGCAAAACAATCTTGAAACTATTTTATATGCATTATAGGACTGAGTAAATGTGTAAATTGTGTAAGCATGTGTGTATGCACAGATGATAGTGTCTCCTGGGTATCACATGTGGAGGCCCATAATGTCCACTTAGTCCTCATTCGTACCGTTAATCTTAACCATGGCTGTATGTGTGCACCTGTGCACCCACACATGTGTGTTGCATTGGAATTACGTGTACAGGCCTATGTTTCCCAGATGTGTGTTTTGAAAGGAACAAGAACAAAGATAGCCCGGTAGTAACGAGCATACAAAGCATCTAGATCTTGGTCTCTAATATAATTTCCTGCTGGAGGGAATGGAATTTCTCAGAGAAATACCTGATTAAGGGCAAAGTAGATATAAATGAGCTTAGAATATCTTGTTACATCAAAAAATAACAACATGGTCCAAAATATACTGAGGGTATTTCAGAAGGATGCAGGAGTCCATTTGAAGGGACTCCCACTGGGTAGATCTAGAATAATTTGAGTACCAATATAACTAAGTATACTAATGAGATAGAAACCGTCATGAGAAGTAGGAATTTATGAGTCCTTACCAGTCATAGGTGATAAATATATAAGTAGGGAGATGGGAGTAGGGCAGAGAGAGAAAGGGAGGGCTCTCATCTACAGCAGAACTCCAAGAGCATATTAAGAAATACGGAGGGAGTACTGCAATTGGAAAGTTATCATTTTGTAATCAGTGTAATAAAGATTGCATCAGGCTAGAATCATCAATACATACTAAATCAAGGAGGAAATTTTGATGAAGATCAGGATTATTTGCATGGTCTCTAAGTGCCTCCCTGCTTCCCTTATTAGTTACAAGGGAGGAAAAAGAAACAGTAATTATGTAGTGGAGAAATTCAACAACTTGACCAAGTCACCAAAATTAACATCATCAGTGAGGAACAGAGGGACATTGTGCTCCTCCAGATGAAATACTCTGGGAAGGATACAACATCGTCCATGCAGAGAATAAATAAACTAAAATCCAATCGTGGAATAACATCAAATAAACACAAAACAAGAAATGTTCTATTAAAAAGCGGGGAGGAACTTTTTCCCCAAAAATGTCAATATCTAAAGGAAAAAGAATGGGTCTAAAGATACTCTAGATTAAAAGAGTCTAAAGAGATATGACAATTGATTGCAGTACCTAACTTCAGGCTGAATCCTGTACTAGAGGGGGGGAAAAGCTATAAAGGACATTATTAGATCAGCTGACACAATTGGAATATGAGTAGAAGACTAGACAAAAGTATTTATAACTCTATTGTGGTTACATAAGAGAATATTCCTATTCTCAGGAAATATACACTAAAATATTTGGCAGTAAATGGCCATGACATATACATAACTTAACCTCAAATGGGCGTGTGCACATGTATGGATGTTTATGCATGCAAATACACATATATGTAATGTATGCATGCACAATGCACACAGACATGCATATGCATACATATACAGATGGAAGCAAATGAAGAAATAAAGGAAGTAAATTGTTAAAGACAGATGAATCTAGGTAAAGGGAATGTGTGTGTGTGTGTGTGTGTGTGTGTGTATGTGTTTGCTATTTTTATTTTAGCAAACTTTTTTGTTTGAAACTATTTCCAAGTAGAAAGTTTAAATAAAAAGTGCTTAAGCAAGACCTTAATAAAAGATGCTCAACTTGCCTCAAAACAAGTCTACTTTGCCAAGATTGCAGCCTTTATACAGAATGACAAAATCTAAAACTCTGTTTCTTTGGGGGGAGTTTTCTTTCTCTTTTCTCTGAGCATTGTTTAATCTGAAAGTTCAGAGAAAGAAACCAAGAATTCATCCTGCAAGTTCACTGTTTTTGTTTCATTTCTGGGTCTTATTCTGCCCTAGGTACTGGCTAGGATCCACCAAAACTTCAATCTTAAGGAAATGAATGGAGCCCTTTGATTGTCCCAAAACTCCAGGGCAAACTTGTCCTCTCACCATTAAACCATTTCATATCAAAGGAGACTAAGATGTGTTTCTCTAGACTTCACTCAAGAGAGAGACTTTAGTTCCTCCTCCAAACCCTTGGGCAGTGTTTTCTGTTGCCCCTTTAGTATAAACTATGGAAATGGTTCACAGTTTACAGCAGTCCCTGCTGCAAGACCTTACATGCCCGCAGTAGCAGGTGCAGACTCCTATTCAGAATTCCTACTGTGGACTCCCCAAGGAGCTGGGGCAGAAAGAATGTGTGACCAATATAAAAAGGCTTTATTAGAAAACTAATCCCAAAACCATAATCTAAAGCTTTTGCTGGTACCAGCGTGATTTTAGAATGTCAGCTCCATATTGATATAAAAGAAGTTCTGGTAGTCCCAGTTCCAACAAAAGAAGTCAAAGATTTGAGTGAGGAAGATAATAAGAAGAGAAGAAGAAAAGGCTTAGCTGTGTAAAGGTTTTTCCCATCTGACAGAGGGAGAAAGCAGACTGTTGTTGGAGAGACCATAAAGCTCACGTGCTTCAATCTTGCATCACGTGCTTCAGTCCCCTCTACCACATTATTGTCTTGTTGGTGCCAAGGTTGGCTCGGATGCTTCCAGTCATAAGAATTCACTTCCTCCTCTACTTCATTGTATTGCTAACTCTGAATTCTAGAACATTCTTCTATATACTTGGCCAAAACAGAAAGATGTGGGACATAAACTTTACTTTCTCTTTTACTTCTACTCAAAGGAAGAGGAAGCTGTGGGCACAGATGTTGCTAAGACAAACTGTGACTTCCTCCATGAGTACCTTCAGAGGTTTAGGAAAGGGGGAACAAGACCAGGTGACTGAGTTGAGGGGCTAGCTGCAGAGACTTAAGCAGATCAGAATTCTTTGAAACCAAAATCATCAAAAGGTCAAAGAACATAAGGGCTACTGACTACAACCTAGCATTCAGAGAGAGTTGATAAAGGAAAAACACTAAAGATTCATTATTTTTACTTCAGTTGAAATTTATTTTCTTTGTTTAAAAAAAGAATTATTTTCATTGGTCAAAGTCGTTTGCACAAACTTGTAACTTTAATATTAAAAAACTGGGAGAGAATGATCATTCCTATTCTCAGTTACCCTGATATTTACTCCATGGACGATGTGCTATCATACTATTTCCAACTGATGGTGGCAACCCAAAATGCAAGGCCAGGTTGTTAAAAGGAATGCATTAAATTTGCTAAATGATAACAAATATACAGAGGTCATTTTAATTGTGCCTGAAGTTCAAGTGGTTACTAATGTACACCCTCATACAACAAAGTCTCCTAATAATTGATGTAATTCTTATAATTCCAGGACCCTTGGGCTGGGGTGAGGGGAAGAAAGGAGGGTAGAACAGCTGGTTTTTCTGCCAGTTGGGATCAACTATTTCTTCCAAAATAATCTTCTTTAATTGCATGCATTTCTTTACAACATGCGTAAGAATTATTTACTCTGCCATTCTACCTTTTCTAACTTTCTTTTAAAAGAGAAGATTTTTGACATTCCAAAGACGTGAGCTCAAATATTTGGAACATAAAAATCCCCCGAGGAGCTTATTTTAAAGACAGGGGGAAAGGTGCCACCCCCAGAGGAGCTGATTCAGTAGGGTCAGCATTTAACCCAGGAATCTGTATTTTGCATAAGCTCTCAGTTCTTGGTGCTGGTGATCTACAGACATTTTTATAGTAATGGAAACAGAAAGGAAATTTTCTATTTGCCTGAAGTTAGCCGTTAGTACCAGCAGGTGGCTCTATAACATCTTAAATCAGGAATTTTTGGCAGCTAGCAAGCTGGAAACAAAAGCTCTGAGGCCTTCGTTTATAGTCTCTCAATTACATTTGGGGGGGTTAGAGGTGGGGTGGGAAGAGGGAGTGGAAGAGGGTGCAGGAATATGGTGTGGTAGAAGGAATAAATGTATATTAAAACTCATTTTACAATCATCACTTGTTAGTAGCTCTTCTCAAAAGTATTACAGTGTTAACTGAGTTGTTGTTAAAGGAAATTTTCCTTAAAATATACCAGAAACACTTCAAGTCCAATATATTTAAAAGCATAGAGTTTATTCCTGAACACTGAGCTTTCGCAGCTGGGAGAAACAGTCTTATGGCCTGCCACTGCCACCATTCACTTTTGTCTCGTTACAGAATCCCAGCTGTGGGTCCTGAATACAGGTGGGCATGAGGTAACATCGATGCCACTACTTCCCGTATAAGCTGCTGCTTCTTGCTTACTCAGTTTCTCAAGGACACACCACCTGGGTATAATCAGGGAATGTGTCACAATAACAGACAAAACAATGGTCTCTGTCTGTACCCTGATCAACAAAATAACTGGATCCCAAACTCCTGACTCTGCCCCTGATGTCAGGAATGTGTGAGGTGTATCATGTGTTCACCAGACAGTGCACCTTGGTACCTCTCTTTCCTGGGAGGCTCCTGAAGGTCCCCAGTTGCTGCAATGATGTCACTCTTCCTGGAGGAATTGCTGCTGCTGTCGTTTGATCCCCAGCACCACTATGCTAGTGATACTTCTTTCTACTCTGATCCTTATCACACAGTTTTTGGTTTGAAGTGGGGGAGGGAGGCTGGGAATGATGAAGAGTAAATTCTGCTGGTAGGAGGCCACACAACAAAGCAGCTTATACTCCATGCCATCTTTCATTACCCCTTCCCCACCCACCCACTTCCCAGCCACAGAAAGACAAAAATTGTGAATGAGACATCACTGTGAAACTCAAAGCATTGTATAACCTCACTCACCTCTGGGCAATGTCCCTGTGCCAGCCATGTGCCTGGGCCCTGATTCTGTGTGGGGTCTGCTCCTTGCCCATCCAGCACACTGCCTGGGTGTTAAGGCTGCACAGGGTCTTAGCTCTGGGGGCCAGACACAGCCTCACCCCCAATATCATTAAGTCAATATGCTGCCTCTGAGGCTCTTTAGGTGCCTTCAGTCAAGTACAATCTGGGCCAGCTTATCTTTCCAAATAGACGTGCCCAAATGGTAAGCTGTTGAGGCACTTGCTCTGGGACCCCCACTATTCCTTTATGACATGAATCCAAACAAAAAGGAATCATTTTTAAAGTATAGACACTCCAATATACAATGGAATCTCCAAGGAGAGGGTAAAGGCTGGAGTCAGTTCTTCAGGAATTCAGTGGGGTCCTTGATCAAGTAATGGGGAAAAAATTTACAGAAAAGAAAACAAAATTTATAGATGTATTTTTAGAAACAGGTTTGGTTGCATGCAATAAAAATGGATGAATGGTTTGATGAGGCTTTCAAGTGATGAAAAATAATTTCAGAGGTAGGCAAGCTGCCCACTCAGGCCCTAGAATTATAGGTCCTTGGAGGTATGAAGTAAGGATGAGGAGGTAAGCACCAGAGTCAAGAAAGGCTGTGTATTTAGTGTCTGTGTGCCAGGCCTTTTGCATGCTTTTTCACGTGTTTCTGCTTAGATAATTGATTTCAGTGATTTACCTGAAAGACTCATTTCCCCCAACCATTCTCCATTCTGCTGTAGTTACCTTGCTAAAGTACAATGTGAGTTATTTTACGCCCCTTCTCAAAAACCTGCAATGGCCCCTTTTGTCAATAGAAAAAAAAAATCCAAACTCTTTAATATGCTTTGGTTATAAACAGCCTTTTCCAGGTTTACCATAGTAGGTAACATGTAACGGGAAGCCCTTGGCACAGTGATCAAGAGCCTGGGAGTCATAGCTATGCCACTAACTATGAGATCTTAGACAGGGTTAGGTAGCCTCTCAGCTTCAATGCCCTTTGTAAAATGGTAATAGTAATAGCACCCAACTCATTGGGTTCTTGTGAAAATTAAATGAGAGTAAATGAGTTATATTTCCCACTTAGCCCACATGCCATTCCGGTATTCTGTTTCTCATATCTACCATTTATTTTCATTGCTTTGCTTATGTTTTCTCAGCTACATATACCTCTCCCATGCCAACCTCCCCCCAACCCCCAGCACACATCCATTTTCCATAGGCAGAAATTTTTCTCAGAATTCAATACCTGGCTTAAATGCCACCTCCTCTAATAAAGCATCCCTCCCCCATCAAAATATATACCTCTTTACTGTCTTCCCCCTCTGTTTACCTTTATTGTTCTCCTCTCCACCGTGCCCCTTTATTTTGCCTTATATTACAATTTATAATTTACATATTTGACTCTCTTTCCTACTGGATTATATACGGAGGATTCCTTAACTGTTTTTCTATTCCTAGCACCTACCAGAATGATTTATAGATGATAAACACTCTGTTTGGTTGTAATTCATCATTAAAATTAAATAGGAACTAATTGATCAATATTCATGTACACATATAGTAGTAAAACTCAACAGAAACCAAGCAGGTGGGAAGGAAGAGGAGTGGATGGGTAAATTCACACCTAATGGGCACAATGCACATTATCTTGATGAAGGGCACAGACATAACTGACTCAAACTGCACAAAAGCAAATCATGTAACCAAAACATTTGTACTCCCATAATATTCTGAAATAAAAATAAATAAAATTGACTGTAAAATTTCAGTCTTCCTATTAATTGACTTCTCTTTTTTTGGTAAATTTCATAATATAGTATTATAAAAATATTAACTATCCAAATTCTAAATATTAATTGTTATTTAAAAAATTATTTTTCCTAAACATCTGTGGCATAGTAGAAAACTCCCACTGATAATTTGGTTTCCATTACATAATATAACAGAAAAATTATTCTCTTAGAGATTTAACTGAGATTATTAATATAAATGTATTTTAATTATAAAAGTGATATAAAAATATTCTAAAACCTTGGAAGAGAGAGAAAAAGCAATGCATATCCCCACCTATCAAACATGGACCTGTTCTCAAGGCCTTGCTACTCAAAGTGTAGTCTGAACAAGTGGCATCAGCGTGGCTGGAAGCTTGTTGGAAATGCAGAATATCAGGCCCATCTCAGACCAATTTAATCAGAATATGACTGACATGCGCATTAAAGTTTGAAAAACATTGTTGTAAGGCACTGTATAGAGCCCAGTAGAGCACAGCATTTACCAAGAGCATTTACCAACCATCTTTCTCCATCCAACAAATATTTATTGGGCACTTGCTATATGCCAAGTGCTATATCAGATGCTGTGCTTTAATCTGCAAAATTTTTTCCAGGACTGACACAGAAATATATGGAGAGGGTTGTTTGGCTTTCCTTTTGGGCTGTTTTCTTGGGCAAATAAAGTAGTTGCGAATGAAAAAGCTGCCAACTTCATAGAGTTGCAAAACATCTCATTCTGAAGTGGTTCTATGTCTCTTGCTTTCAAGTTCTCAGTGATATTGTAAGTCTCTAAAGTTTGATACTTTCTTATAACATTCTCACTTCTTCCATTAATAGCTGAAAAATGGGGGGGGGAGCATTAAAATTAACAATTCACAGTAGAGCTTAAAGAATACATTTTGTTTGCCCTAGGCAGCTTTCATAAAGCTTTATCTTCGGATATTTTAAAATATATATATTTTACAAGTTGAAAGGAAGCCCAGAAAGGTGACACTTCCGAAATAAATATTAAGATATTCCTTCACAAAATGATTTCTCTAGGATGGTGAGGGAAAAACCAAAAACTTCGTTTGTTTACTTAAACACCTAGTGAAAAATTGCTAATATACTGTGTTATACTTGAAAAAAAGCAGTATATTGAAGTACTGTTTAACTATTAAGAAGATACATGATAAATAGTACACACTTGGTTAACTGACAAGTGATACTCCTCTAGACACCCCCCGCAAAAAAACCCCAAAACAATTATAACTGATTGGTATTAATATGCAGCAAAGTAGGTTTAAATGAATGTTAAGAATAGCCAGGAAGGGGAAACTTTAATAGGATGTCAAAAGGGGCCCATATGCAGCAGAAGTTATGTGTACAGAAAGGTGGCATGGGGTACAGGAGATGAGATGAAGCCATTTGGTGATTAAATGTCAGCTGACCTACACATCTGTACATGAGCCTTCAGTCTTCTCTTAGCTCAGGTAACTGCCTTCTTTTCCCATAGGGCTCTTCTGAGTCATTGAGGATCTGTCTGGACTGAAACCCTCCAGGGCCATCAAGGCAGGGTGCTTTCCTTGATTTGCCTATTTGCCAAGATATTCCTACGATTTTCAATGTGCAAAGTTGTCATATCAGCAGAGATCTCATGGTTTTCCACCATGGAAAAGTACCATTTGAAAGCACAGGGAACAGTGCAGAAAGCAGGGAAATGGGTTTGTGTGCCTGCAAGCCTCCAAGCTAGACGACCTCATTCCAAATTGGGATTTCCAAATAGTGCCACCCCATGAATTGCCAGACTCCATTTCATGTATTAAAGGGAATCATATCAGCTACTGTCCCTGGCTTATGGGGGTACTGTGAAAAGCAACTGGTACAAAGAATTTGAAAGAGGGCTTTAAACAACAGGGCAATACAAATGTAAAGTATCATTACTCCCTCCTCTGTGAAACAAGAATAAGAGCAAGGAAGTGCATAGTAGGTGAATCTTAATTATGTAATGCTTGAAACACACACCGTCCTTGATGTTGTCATCCAAATATGTGGTACAGCACCTTTCTCAGCTTCTTTACCGCTCATATTTCTGCTGCCTCCGTGGTTTACGGAAAATGTAACGCTTTCTGTGTAATTGTCACAGAACGTGCGCGTGTGTGTGTGTGTGTGTGTGTAGGGGAAAGAAGGAAGGAAGGAAGCCTAGTGGTTGCGTTGAACATCTGAGTGCAGTCTGTGTGAAAGGACGGAAGAAAGAAGACCCATCTGAGGATCGAGGGGCCAAAGCCTGCAAGTTTCCACGAACGCAGTCGCGGCAGCGGCGTTCAGGGAGGCTGGAGTAACGAGGGGAGGAGGCTGCGGAGCATGGGAGGCGTGGGAGCGGGACAGAGGGGCAGCCCAGAGCGCGCCGGCCAATCGGAGCGCGCTCCGCCAGCGGCCAATCACGGGCCGCCTAGCGCGGCAAATCTGCCCGGCAGTGCGGGGCGGGGCTGCCGGGAGTCCGGGCGCCGCCGGTTACACTTCGGAGTGCCTTTCAGGAAGCCACAGGGCAGGGGGCGTCTGTGCAGAGAAGCCGGGGAGTGAGTCGCAGGCAGGTCCAGCCTATGAACCAGCCCAGTGACATACATAGAAGCATAAATCAGGCCAGCGATGGTGCGCCCGGCCGCGCACATGTGTGTAGACTCACAGGCATGTCTGTATGCTGTGTGGGCACCTGTCGTGTGAGTGGCTCCGGGCGTGGCTGCTCCTCGGACGTTCAGTTTCTGTAAGATTTATCTCCGGGGGCCTGCCTTCCCCCATCTCCAGAGGGGAACGTAAGAAGTTTAACGAAGCAGGGACTGAGCAGATTAAGGGAGTGGAGCAGAGGCTGGGCCGGAGAGGGTAAGGGACTGCTGGTGCTGGGGAGTAGGGAAGCACCTATTTGCCCCCTCTCCCAGCCAGAAAGCCGTTTTGGAAAGACTGTCGTGACAAAGGTGGCTCTGAAATGTCTACAGAGCCCGAGAAGTGATGATCACTGAGTGAGTGGCACTGGGCTGAGACTGGCCAATTTGTTGACAAGAGGGATGCTAGCACTTAGGAAGGCAAGGAGGAAACTCAGAATGGGGACCATCTGCTCCCCCAACCGCAGCGGGACAAAGACATCATCGGAGGTCTGCAATGCCGACTGGATGGCCTCGCTGCCCCCTCACCTCCACAACCTCCCCCTTTCCAATCTGGCAATCCCAGGTATTCTTCTATTCCTACTTGTTCCCACTGTGTTTAATTCTGCCATTTTAGTGTTGTTAATGGGTTGAGTTGCTTTTCTATTGTGCTGAGAAAATGTCAGTGACCCCTTTTTATTTCCAAACCAAAAACTTAACACTGAAGCAGCTGCTTTAAAGAGATTTAAGTACACTGCATCATTGGCAAAGGGACTCAGGAGAATGGAAGCACCGCTGTTTTTGCTTGTGATTTTTTTGTTTGTTTGATATTGTTTATATTTGATAGCCTCATTCTAAAAATATTATCCTTCTTAATGTTGAGGCCAGGGTATGTGAGAGGTGCATTTACTTGGATAATGTAAAGGAAAAAGGAGAAATCAAGGGTAATGAATAAAAAGCCATTAACACTTTTAGATCTGGATCAAAATTAAAATTGAAAAATATTTCCTTTCTCATTTATCTGACCTTGTATATTGGAGAAAGAAACAAAAAATGCACAGAGAATTAGAGAATAGGTTCAGAATCAGCATTGATTATAAAGACACATATTTTTGTTGTTGGAAAAGCCAGAAATAGAGAATGCAAGATCTCATCACAGGCAGTCATTAGGTGTGATGAGGTTGTGGTGTTTGAAGCTTTGTCTATATATATGTACAGGTGTCTGCCTGACTGATCTAGAACTGCAGCTTTGAAAAGCCTTGAAAAGCACTTCTGCTCCAGCCACTGTGCTAAAACCTCTCTGCTGGAGGTTTTCTACCTTGACATCATTTGTTAGATGTGCCCTCTTCCTTCCACTCAAAAGGTAAAGTATGGTTTCTAGGGAAGGATATTAGGGCAGTGAGCTTGGCCTAATGTACTGAGCAAAGTCCTACGGTGCTGATGCTTGGAAAGCACTCCTAGCAGCAGGGGATGGAATACTGCCAATTCCTTCTCTCATTTGGAGACATAACAATTGAAGTTCACCCCTAGACTGCCAGACAAACTCCCAAACATTCCTTGGACCAGTCTGCATTTTTGGTGGTTAAAAAGATGACCTCATGCAAACCCTGATCTTTGCTTTCTATGCATGAGGAAGAGCAGTGCTGGCTTCAAAGGCAGGCTTTTCTTTACTTTCCTCTTATTTTGGAGATCTTCCAGGTTCATTGTCCTCATAGGACCTGGTTGCTTTTGAGCAAAGAGAGGGCTGCTAAATTTCTTTATAGATATGGTCACTTACATTTTACCAGATATTGACTATAGCTCCTGAGGAAATGACAGATCGACATGCTTCAGAACAGGTCTTTTCCATGTTTAATTGACACTTGTGGAGCCATCACCAAAATGATATATGGGCCACCTTTGACATTAGTCATTTGCCTTCAGGCTTTCTGATGGAATTATTTTGTTGAGTGATATGGCAGGTATGTGTGTTTGCAAACAGAATGGCATCTTAGGCAGGCTCTAAATGGCTCTGTCATTCAGGTCATGTGTGGGGTAGGTTGGGGCTTCCTCCTTCCTTGTACTTTGGACAGTCCAGGCCATAGCAAGCAGCTCTGCTAGTGGCTTGGCTGTGTATTCTGACTCTGTGACTCCAGAAAGGAGCCACACATTTGTTCTGTGATCTACAGGGTATCTCACAGCTACTAGAATTGCTGGGGCAGGTGGGCATGGGGGGAGGGAGCAAATAGCCAGGGCCTGCTGCTGCAACTGGAAATTCTATGATTAGCTATTGTGGGGGACACAGGAATTTGTTCACCCAGCTTTGTGTAGTCCAGTCCTGCTAAGCAAAAAGAAAAAGAAATTGCCTTGACTCCTCAAAAGATGCTGAGTTCACCACTGTGAAATGCCCTTTTCCCAGCAGTGGAAGTGACATTAAGTGTATGTATATGTAAGCTAAAGACAGGAAAATCACATATTAAATGCTAACCATTCATGGACTCCCCAGCTAGTTCTTCTATCTCCACCTCGAGCTTGATACTCCCCAGATAAAGACTAACAGTCAAGTTCTGCCCAGCCTTGCCGAGAAATTCTGAAATATAGAAGGCATTCAGGCAGTGGGAGCCACCATCTTCCTCCCCTCTCCCCTATTCCTCCTCCCTCTTATGGTCACTGTCATCACAATAGCTATTATTAACTGAGCACTACCATGTAGCACCCATTGGCATACATTACCTCAAACCCTAACACCTCCATGGAGTAGGTATTAACATCCTCCTTTTAGAAATAAGGAAAGCATTGTTCAGAGAGGTTAAGTAATTTTCTGAAGATCACATAAGTAGTAAGTGGCAGAACTAGTATTTAAGCCCCTATGTAGCTGCCAAACCCATGCACTGTCCCTGTGCCCCAGAGGGGTCCTTAGGAAGGACAGAGCAGTGGTAGTGGGAGTGTTCTCTAACAGACAATCCTTTGCAGTGAATGAGAGAATTTTTAAAACTAGGCAGTCTTTATCTGAGTAATTATATACAGATAGACAAGTATATGTATACATATTATATATCTGGCATATATATATACACACACACATTTAGAGTTGGGACCCAGTAAGTTTTCAATTCGAATACAATGCATCAATCTGTTCTGTGTTTGTGTGTGTGTGCTCACGTGCTCAACTGGGGCGTCTGTAAGACTAGGTCAGATCTCAGGATGGCAGCAGGGCAGCGGGACATGGGAGAGGGCAGGGAAAAGGCAGGGTGTCAAGCAACAATAGCAGAACTGGGATGGAGTTAAACTATATCAGATTTGAGTGCACCTGCTCTCTTTGCCCAAGTCATGATGGGAGAGAACATGTGTGAATGTGCACCTCTAAACAGAGCCTTGATGTATTATTTTACTTCCACAACTGTTACTAACACCTGTTAATGACCAGTGTCACCCAAAAATATTGAAATATCTGGGGAAAGAGCCTCAGAATAATGCTAATTGCTAACTTTATAGAATCATTTGATGTCCAAAGGGTAAAGGATCTGGAAACTACAAAAGTCAGATTTTTAAATTAAATCTTTCAACCTCCACGGACATTTCACTGATGTTAGTGAAAGCATGATTTTCTCTGTGGACAAATGAACTGATAGGAAAAATTTTTTCTATAATGTATATTGCTTTTCTATGAATTCTTTTTCTCTATGTATTTTAGTATTGTTCCTTTTTTTATTAACCATGCTCTTTCTTTTTTATTAAAGGTAAACTATTTGGTCTGTTGGGAAGAGCCTTGAACTTCAGGGTCTTGAAATTTGTTGTTGATTCTTGCTCTGTGATATCGAAGAAATATCTGAATTTCTCAGGACATAGCTTCTTCATTTGTAATTAAGATGTTGGATTAGATGAAATACAGAGTACTTTCCAGATTAAAAATTATTTAATTAATTTGAAGTTTTTGTTTTGTTTTGTTGCCTGTTCTTTGTTCAAATGTAGAAAGAGATGGAAAGAATGATTGGATCATATAGATCTAAAGGCCATTTCTTTTATGCCTCTTCTAAACAAGAAATTATTTTTGGCATGTGCATACAAGGACTCACGATTGCCAGAATGAAGCAGAGGGTGCTCACTTGAGCATCCTAAAAGGGGCTGCAGATTAATGGATCTAAATGAACTTGTACCTTATTAGATCCTAAATGTATTTTAATAAACCTCCATGCTCAGGCCTGTGGGAGCACCAAAGATGAATCAGGTATCAACCCCACTGTCAAAGAAGGTTATGATCTAGTGATTTATATATATATATATGTATATATATATATATATATATATCTTCATCATACATAGTTTTTTAAAAAGAACTAATTGAGAGAAATGTTCAAACACAGATATAAATAATGTGTTATAGAAGCATATAGAATGGAAAGATTAATTCCAGCTTCTAAGATCAGGAACTAATTTGTTGAGAAAATGGCATTTGACCTAGGATTTGAAGAGGGGTCAGGACTTCGAGGGATGTGGCTTTGGGATCAGGGCTAGGAAAGGGGCCTTCCAAGTGAAATTAACCAACTGAGCTAATGAATGTGCGTATGTGTGGGAAATGGCTAGAGGATGCCCTCTAGTATCTTTTTCACGGCACTTCTCAACACATTGTTATTTTTAAGTGTCTGTCTTTTCTGTGGTCTCTGAACAACTTGCAGACAGAAAATATGACTTATTTCCCTATGTCCTAAATCCTAGTAGAAGGTTCAGTTATTGGTAACTGTTGAGGGAATGCATGGAACTGCAGGGTAAGCATGCTGGAAAAGTGGCCTGTGGGCACCAACTTTTCCATTGTGACTAAAGCTGCACTGCGTAGATCAGTTAGGTTTACCTTTTATAAATAGCCACATGAATTCGTATGAAAATCTTCCAATCTTTGTTTCTATGCATAATATTCCTGAAGCCATTGGTAAGGCTCATCACTGAGCCCCATTAGAAATGAAAATACTGAGACAGAGTGAAGTGATCAGAAAAGTCAGAAGCAGAGTAATTTCTTTTCTAGAAATAATTCCTTCACCCAGCATCCCTCCTGCCTTCCTTCATCCCTTGTCAAATTTGAGCTTCTCGAGCTTGTTGTCTTTCCCGCCTGGCTGCTGCTTCTATCTGCTCTCATCTTTTGTTCCCCACTTTGCCTTCCTTCCAGTGACCTGTCCTATTCCCCAGCCTTTCTTTTCCAGGGTCAGCCTTCCTCAAGTGCGCCTCGCTGCTTTCCTGTTCCTGTACTCATGTTGCTGCTGATCATTCCCTTCTCTTCCTGCCTTTCTGGACTCCTATTTTCTTCCCATGCAGTTTTACCCTTGACCACTTGGTGATTTCTATAGCTCTTCTCCCAGTGGCCCCACACCCTCTTCCCACTTGTGTGACATGGAGACAAAACTCACTAGCAGGGCAGGATAAAGGGATCATTACTCAGGTCCTGCTCATAGAAGTCGGGCCAGGTCTGGTGCCTCTGAAAGAGATTTGGGGACCACCCTAAAAGGGTACAAAATAAATTGTGTAACAAGAAGTTTTTGTTGGCCCTAGAACAAATCCATTCTCCTGCAGGGTTTGGAAGATTGGTAGATTCAGGTTGTGGGAAACCAAGGACCAACCTGAATCTACCATGGCTGATTCAATCAGGAAAAAAAAAAAAATTCATATAAAACCAAAATGGTCACTTGAATGGGAATAGTTTATTTTTGTTTTGTTTCTTATTTTTTTCTCTGGGTGGCCATGGTTAAGCATAAAAAAAAGCCACGACTTTGGTGTTCCCACTACAAGGTTTCTCTCCTAAGAAGGCTCATCATTTCCCTAGCACTCCACCCTCCCCAAATCACACAAAAGCTACAAAGAATTCTGGAATCATACAAGTCTAAAAATAAGGATTATGGATTGATTAAGAGTATGAATGCTAGAGCCAGACTGCCTGGATTTGGATTCTGACTCTGCCCTTCACAAACAGTGTGACCTTGGGCAAGTTGCTTAACCTCTCTGTACCTCAGTGTCCTCTGTAACACCGTCATGGCACTACCTCATTTACTTAGTGTGAGAATTAAATAAACCAATTCATATAGCATGCTTTCTGGCACAAAATAAGCACTATATAATTATAATAACTATTGTTATTATGTATCTTTTTAAAGTTCAATCACAATATGCATTTATTGAAAGCCTGTGCTGGCATGGACAACAAAAGTGAGGTGTAAGATATAGTTCATACCTTCAGGTAATTTACGATCTAGTTAGAGAACTGCCTGTCCAATTAATCCATGTGACTCAGTGTTCTCTGTTTGATCAGATTAGGGTAACTTGAATGCTCAGCCCCTCAAGGGGGCTTTAGAGTTAAGGGACAGATACATGGAGGATTGGGATGTGAGTACCAAGGGAATCTTAAATGCAATGTGATGGCAGCTGATCAAGAGAGCCAGAAAATCCTCTGTAGTTATTTACTCTGTCTGTACATCCCAAATTCAGCTGTCAAAGTTTCTCATCTCCAGACATCCAAAGCCTTTGGGAAAAACTCAGCTGTCTGTGACAGGACCATATTGTTACTCTGCTCTTCTCTCCTCATTTCCCGATCACTTGTCCTCCTGGCCCAGTCATTTTGTTCCCAGCTCAAGAGTAGAAATATTACAAAATGCTTGCCTTTGAACAAATCTGTGTACATACTTTATAACTCTTACCCCAGCTATTGGAATAGCTTCATCATCCCTCCGAACACATACATTGGCCGGCATGTCCTCACACCCAACACACATATGCACAGAGGCTTAGCTACAACCTTAGCCACACCGTAAAGGGGGCCCAAATTCTACTACCTGCTGTTGTTTACCTTTCATAAATAGCCTACAAAATATGCCCACTGACACTGCAGACTCTAGGAGTGTGTTGCTTTCACCTTTATGCTCCTTTCTCAGATGTGCTTCTGAAGCTCAGGAGTTGAGTTGCTTTCCAACGCATGATTTGACCAAACCTCCACTAGATATGACAGGTCACCTCTATAATGCTTTCCTGCCTCTAGGAGTTTAGGAACCCAGGCACACTACAATGTAGTGTTGGTGAAATGCTTTAGCATCCTGTAACTTTGCCTCTGGGAAAATCATAAACTACTTTGCAAATGCTGAGTAACCCTAATTAGAGTTTTAAACCAGGCCTGCAGAAGAAGGATTATTTATAGATGTTGTAATAGGTGGGTGTGTTTGTGTGTGTGAAAAGAATTTGAACACACATCAAGAACCAAATTTAGGTGGAGGAGATCTATGACTCAATTTGTTATAGTATTTACACATGTGGTTAAACAGGAGTCCTTCCACCTTCTCTCTCGTGTTGTTAAACCTCAATAGGAATTTGGATTATATTGCAGGACACCGTGAGGATCACACAGTACATGGGAGGATTACATTAGTAGATCTCTAGGTAACTCCAAGATAAAATAGGCTGGGCCATGGAGGCCTTCATTGCTCTAAGGGAGATGTTTAGGTTGTATCATCTATGAAATATAGACAGTCTTTCATGCATTCATTGTCTACCAAGCAGCTGAAATTTCCCAAGAAAATAACAGGATTTAAAAAAAAAAAAACACCAATTACTCTAGAACTGCTGGCTGTAAAGTATCATTTCTTCTCAGAGAATATTCTATCAGTATTTTGTTTCTGTACAGACCTGACAAGATAAAAATGAAGGAAAAAATAGGTCCACTTATGCACTGTAATGCAAATGTCTTGGAGTGCCGCAGTAGTCGGCAGTAATGGTGGAACTGAAACATTCCTAGACCCTGTCAGACTGAGATGAATATTTTATGAACATGTATAATTTGAAGGCTTATATATGGAAAGCAGTATTTTTTTAAAGTGTAATTGAAACCAGATGCCCTTTCCCCCTGACAATGCCACACAAATAAGGGTGAAAACAGCATTCTCGTCTGTCCTCCCTGGGTATGAGTTTAGGTCATCATCCTGGCAGGAGGTGCCCACAGGGATCGCCGCAAGAATTATATGAACATTTTGCATTAATTTAGCTAAAAAAAAAAAAAAATCAGTGCCTGTTTTGGTGTTTATGGTTCTCATTTCCTATATAAAAAAAATTGTATTCATTTAAAGGAAAATCATTAATTCAAAAGATATTTACTGAATGCCCTTTTTGCCAGGTACTGTGTTAGAGTAGTTGATTACAGTGATGAATAAGATTCTTTTCTCTGCTCTTCATGAGGTTCTGATCTTAGAAGAAAGCCAAAATTCAGACACAGTAGAGAAAATACATTGGGTACTGTATCACTCAAAAACCCAATACTCAGTTCTGTTACTAGAGGGAAGCTTGGTTGATTGGACTTCCAGGAAGAGAATGACCCTTGGGTTGAGTCATGAAGAGCGGGTAGGGGACAGCTAGGTTATGGGTGGAGGGAAGAGTGTCACAACGCAGGGGGACTGAGGTGAGAGAGATCATGGTGAGCCTGAGGAAACCTGGGCAGTCTGATGTGGCCAGAGCACAGATTTCATTTAAAGAAAGGAGTAGAGAAAAGGCTGGAAAGTAGGCAGGAACTAGATCCTCATGGGCCCTATAATTTGCTATGTCATGATTGAACATTATCCTGAAGGCAAAGTGCAGCCATTGAAAGACTCGGGCAGGAGTGGGTGGAAACCCTTCAGACAACTGCGTGAGAGTGAAGTGAAACAAAATGACCCATCGTTGGTAGGAACACTAACGGGTGAAATGAGAAACTCATTGTTTTTTTCACTCTATTCAGCACGTGTGTTGATTTTCTCCCATATTCCAGGCCCTCTACCAGGCACTGGCGATTCAGTGATGATCACTGCAGACATGGTCCCTGCCTTCAAAGAATTTACAGTCTAGTTGGAGAAATGGACATTTAATCAAGCTGTTACAGCACAATGTGCACTACAGGATGATTGGCGAGGGATAGGTTACTGCTGGAAGAAGAATATAGCAGGGGCATCTTAACAAGACTCAGGAATCCAGGGAGGCCTCTTGGAGGAAGTGAATCAACTAAACTCTGAAGAACACATGGGAACTAGTCCTCAGGTTAAGAGGAACAGGGCAATAGTGTTCTAAGAAAGAAAATAATATGGGTGATGATCTTGTAAGGAGGAGAGTGTCAGGGGTAAAGTGCCCAGTTACTTGGAAGTCTAATAAGCCACATTAAAGTGATTTGACTTTGCCTGAACAAGAGTGGAAAGGGTTTTAAGCAGGCAAATCGCAAGGTCAACTTGGTGTTTTGGAAAGATCTCTGTGCCTGCAGCACAAAAGGTACCAGAATTGGTACCAGTTAGGCTGCTGCTGACGGCATCAAGTGGGAGATGCTGCTGCCCTGGAGGAGAGGGGCAGTGGCAGCATGGACCAAGGAAAAGGGACAGACTCAGGAGCTATTTAGGAGGGAGTAGTCAACAGGAGTTGGCAAGTAACTGGAGGGTAAAAAAAGAGAGTGCAACAGGCTTGGAAGGGGAGAGGAAGGGGGTGGCATTCCCAGAAATATGGATGCTGGCGAGGAAGCAGGTTTAGGGGTGGTAGAGGGAAGCAGATGTGCTCAGTCTGGGGCATGCTGAGTTTAAGGTACCTGTGGGACATTGCAGAATTGGGAGAAGGGGATAGGTAGTGCCCAGTGGAGATGATTTCAGAGCTAAATCTCACATTTCACACTCAATCTTCTACCCTCACCCACAGCTACTATTATATCCAATATCATATGGTTTGAGTTAAAGATATCCTCATTTTTAAAAAAATTTTTTTAGATTCCAACTAAGATTGTACTTTTTTTTAGGAAATCTGTCCTGAATTTCTAGTCCCTGAGAGGTGACCCCCATGGGCTCTCCTAGTGTCTAGTGTTCCACTCGTTCTGTGTGATTTCTCTCATCTCTTGTTTAAGTGTCTCCCCAGCCCTACTGGCAGCTAAAGGTGTGTGTAGTGTTAGCTGTGTGCAGTATACCACAAACCAGCTGTAAAATGGAAACTTCTAGTTGCTTTACCACAATCATCAAACACCATTTATTTCACATACTGACAATGCCAGGATGTTCCAAGAGGCTCAGTAAAAGTGAGAGAATTTTGTAGTAGAATATTCAGTTTAATATAACTCTTTCCTCTACCCTAAGCATTTCCCTGGTTTCCCCTGAATCTTGGCATCATTTTTGTGTGTGTGTGTGTTACACACTAAAAGGTTGTTAAAGAAAATACGATTATCTGAGAGTTCATCAGGGGATAACCAAGTGCCCCTTATGAGGGGTTACTTTACAAAAGATGATGCCATCTGTTCAGAGACAGCACAGGATGCACATGAGCAGATTGGAGGAAGAATTTCTTATTAATGAATTATCTATACAATGTCTTTAGGGGTAGATATTGGGGTCTATTGGACACTTGAGGAAAAGAAGATCCTTTAGAAGAGAATAGAGGGCCCTCTACGGAGAGGGCTTTAAAATGCCTCCCATACATGGGATTGAAAACCCTTTGACTCGGAGAATACCTAGTGCAATGGAATACCCATGGCTGCCTGCAGAGTCCTGAGGAGGTACTCCCTTAGTTGCCCCTCCAGCTACATCAGGGCCAGGGGTGGAGATGCTGGGGGAGAGGCTTTTTGCTAGAGAAGCTCTCCTTGCATTTGGTTTACACATAAGCACTTTATTTGAAAGCATCCCAGGACTGGAAAGCACCCTAAAAACCTCTGATTTACTCCAATTCTCTCTAACCCACCCAGCCAGTTGGGGACAGACCAGGACCAGCTCTCTTGGTTTCCAAGCAAGTGTCTGTCCTCCCCTGGGCTTCTCACCACATAAAAAAGAGTGAGTTGATCAGCATCCTCTGTTTCCAAGTGTTCTGCCTAACACAATTGCTTTGTTGCATTGTGAATAATTATAAATTCAATAGGCAACTGATTAAAAATTAAATTGGCCACATGGCCCTCTCAGATTTTGCAGGCAGTTTTATGGCTATTATTAACACCCTCCCATATGCCTCATGGAAAATAATCAGGTCTGATAGGTGAATTTTATCCCCTTGGGTTGGCAAGAAGGTTTAAAGATGTTATCGTAGACTCATGATGGCTAATTTTGTATATCCTAAAGATGCCCCAGCCTTTCTGCACTTGTTAATGTGGAGTCAAGTTCTTCACAAATGTTGCATTTTTCCCAAGGACCTAATTCAGTTGTGTGAGATTGGAGGCTCCAAGGAGATGTTATTAGAAGATAATTTGCACAGGCATGAGTTGCAGGAAATCTACTCTCTGAGACTTTTATTTTTAAATTGTTCAATGGAGTATTTTATTACAGTTGCTCCATTAGCCATCTTTTCTGGCTAACATTATCCTCTTCGTTTTCCAACACATACCTCTTCACTGACCCAGATAATTCAAGCCAGAAGGACAAATGGAAATAAATGGGGCTGGGGGTTAACAGGTAGTAGGGGTGAAGAGGTACAGAGAGTGAACTCTACCTGTTTAAAGAGGATGGATGGGCCAAAGAGAAGTTTGGAAAAGGAGACCTAGGCTTACCAGCCTTAGGCAACTCTCTAAACATCTGCTCATTCAGGTATTCATGCTTGCATTTATCTGTATAAATCTATTCAATTCCTACTAAATGCCAGAAACTAAGTGTGGAGTTATAGACAAGAGTCAGACATGATCCTGCCCTTATAGTCAGACAGCAGAGACAGATATGGAGATAAATACTACCAAGCATCTTAAGTCCACCAAGTGTAAACGAAATGCAATGGAAACACAGAGGAAGGGCAGGTAAGTTTGCTTCAGTCAGGTGAGCGCACAGACTAATGATTGTGAGCTGGGTCATACACAGATAATTGAAATGGAAAGGCAAAGGATAATAAGATTGTTCCCAAGAGTTTTTTGGGTTTTTTAAAGTAAATTTTCCACTATATTCAATAACCATAAGGCCCACTTCTCATATATAACTTTGTAAATTATTATGTTCTTAGCTCAGGCCTCAAATATTTTAACATCATAATTGTCATCTGTTAATATCCAAAATATTTGTGGAGATTGTAATATTTGTAGAGATAAAATACCTGAGTTGTAATACAAGATGTTTTTCTATAAAAACTGCATTATATCTTCAGCATTTAAGGACGTGTGTTCATTGTTATGTCTGCTCTTAATACTTTCTATCTTTATCTTTAATTTTTATCCACATAGGAGGCAGTATAGAGAAGGAATTCAGAGTGTGGGTTCTGCTGATAAGGTATGTAGGATCAAATCCTAGTTACTAGTTATGTGACCTTGAGTAAAATGCTTAACCTTTCTGTCCCTTACTTTTCTCATCTGTAAAATGGGGATAATTATAGTATCTACTTCACAAGTACAAAGTTAGAGGAAGGACAAGCCATAAGACTGTACTCACTCTGACACCACTTACAAGATTGAGGGCCTCAAAATCATCCTTACATTCGATAATTTGCTAAAAAGATTCACAGAATTCACTGAAAGCTGTTATACTCATGGTTACTGTTTACCACATAAGGCTACAGATTAAAATCAGCTGAGGGAAGAGGTGCCCAGGGCATAGTCCAGTAAATTTCCAAATGTGGAGTTTTCAGTTGTCCTCTCCTCGCGGAGTCACAGACAGCGTGACTCTCCTGTGTTGATGTGTGACAATATGCATGAGGTATTGCTGACCAGGAAAGCTCACCTGAGCTTCGGTGTCCAGAGTCTTTACTGAGCCTCTACATAGCAGACCTCAGGATCCAGCCCCTTCAGAGGTTAAGCCCTCACCATAAGTCACATCCTTAGACTTTCTGGTGTGGCCCCAAACCCCCCGGGTAAATAAAGATACTTTTATCAGGCAGGACATTCCAAGGGCTTAAGAGATAACCTCCTGGGGGCCAAGGGCAAAGACCAGACCTCTCTTTGGGTAAGATTAAATTCTTTACTACACAACGAAGTTGTTTTAGAATTAAATAAGGTAGTATACGCAATGTGATTAGAATATTGCCTAGCACAAAATAAACATAAAAATTTTATATATAACTGTTATTATCAACCATCCTTTTTGATTACCTAATATGTACCTAGTATCATGGTAGATACTGTAGGAATTTCTTTTAAATGAATAAGATGTCATTTGTATATCTTATAGGCAATATAGAAGAGTAACAAATAAAGCCAATACAAGTAGAATGAGGTGAGTGAGGTGAGTGCCATAATCTGTGCTGCGACCTGGAAAGGGACAGCTTTGCAGAAGAGGACACCTGCGGGCTGGGCTGTGAGAGATGGGTAGGGTTTCAACAGGAGCAGGAAGGGCTTTCCAGAGAGGGAGAAGCAAATGCACGAAATTAGAGATGGGAAAACGAGGGCACCGTCACGGAACCCAGAAGGGCTGCCATGGCTACCTGTAGAAGTGACAGGAGAAAGGAATGGAAAAGGTCTTGAAAGATAAACTTAAGCCAGGTTGAGAGAGGTTTTCAATGTCATGGTGAGTGCTTGATGCTTTGCATTGCAGACCATAGGAAGCCAATGACACTTCAGGGCCTAAAGAAAACCCTGAAAAAAATACACGGTCCTTTTTATGACTCCCATCTTTGAAGATGCTGTTTCCTCCACCATAACACCCTCCACCCAGCACGCACCCTCCACTCTGCCTGGCCAATTACAGTTCAGCTCAGGTGTGACCTTTGTGTACACCTCCATTATGGGACACAGTATTCCCCATTGGGACTGTTTGCTGTCCCTCTGCTATATACAATTTTGTTTTGTCATGTCTATATACTTGGGGTCTGGTTCAGAATAAGCATGTTACAAAAAAGTGGAGGGAAGGAGGAGGAGAGAGATATGGAATCTTGAAATATAAAATAATTTAATCATAAAAACAGATTATTAAAAAGTAGTATAGATATTTCTAGTTAAGAAGAAACTAGGACATGCAGGAGGTAAGTAATAAGGCCTAGGGTGAGACAAAATCTTATGACATTTTATAGCATTGCATTACATTATAGCATTGCAGAGTCTTCTCAAAGGCTTCCCCAGACTTTAAAATAAGAACAAATATGATAATAATAATAATAGATGCAGAAGAAAAGCTTACTTATACAACATTTATATAGCACTTAGTAGGTGTCCAAAATGATGCTCTACTTTTTTGTATTAACGCAGTCAATCCTACAACAACCCAGTGATGTAGGTGATCTTATATATAGATGAAAAAAGTAAGGCACAGAGAGGTTAAGCAGATTGCAAAAATAATAATAACAATACTAAAATTGTAAAAACTAGATCTTGCCAAATTCATTTAACTGCATTTGAATAAAAGATATTCATAGAGTTGGAGATTGACCCAGTGTTGGGCTGTAACTTCAATTTCTTTTGTTGGTTATAATGAAGACTGGTTTTCCATCTGAGGCCATTTGCTTCCATGCCAGGACTCTAATGCCCAAGCACCCATGAGGATGGTTATGTTTGAAAGACTGCCTGCTGACCTGTTCTGGCTGAATAAGTCACTTTTATTTTTCAAGGCCAGACATCTAGGAGGTTTTTTATTGACCCAGAACAAAAGCAGCCCAGTGGTTTAAGTGGTCTGTGTAGTAATCACCCAGCAAGGCTCTGTCAGAGAAAAACTCTTTCTGCCTCTATTCTGCCTCTGCACAGAAAGACCAGCATGAGGCTTTCACAGGCGTGTGAGCTCTCACAACACTGGTCTTCAGGGGTGGGGTGTGTTTTCATTCACTTTCCCTGCTGTGTGTAATGTACAAATTTCCTTTAAACCTATCATTTCATGTAATTTAGACTGCTACTTACTGGATTTTCCCTCCCCCTTTTTCCCTTTTCTCTGTCAGAGCACCTGGCGTAGTCCTTCATTTACAGGAAAACAGAAAAGACCCTTTTTTGTCCTTCAGGGGATCTAGCTGAGAAGGTTCCCTGCATCTCAGCCATTCTTCAGTTTGTCAAATGAATCTTAAAACAACCCTACCCTGTGAAAAACTCCGCCCCAGCTAAGTGACTATAAAGGTGGTTTTTTTATTTTCCAAAGTCTCCACAATAAATTTCATAAAAATTCCCACAAAGCAATGAAACACCAACCAGCCTTTGGAGTAAAGTAACTGTCACATAAATGCTAAACAAGAAGTGACCCACCAGCCGACGCAGAGCAGACCCAAGCCCAGCCAACAGAAGATGGTTCCTGTGAATCTGTGCGAGGGGAAAGAGCATCTCCAGAAATTTGATAAAACTCCCAGATGAGCCAAAAAGAAATAAATATCACCTCAGACTTAGGGAGGATTTGCTTTTTGCAAATATGATGAGTTAAATCTATAAGCATATTTTCTGTTTAAGTATGGTAAATATGAAATAAACATATTATTTCTTTGAAATGATTAATAGTCCTTGGTAAATAGCATCATAAACTCCTTTAATGAGCTGTTAATATGTGGAATTATACAATTCTTAAGATAGGAGAGACCTTAAGTCTTATTTCACCCACCTTCCTGAGTTTACAAATGGAGAAACTGAGCTCCACAGATGAACTTGTAAGCCCAGGTTCACACAAGTAATGAGAGCAGAATCGGCACTGGGATTCAAGGCTCTGAACTGTGGAATTGCAAAGAAAATATTTCCTCAACTGAGAGAAGGTTAGAGTGCCCTCATGTGTCCCAACATAGAAATTCTTTAGGTCTTTACAAAATTTAAAATAGCTTTCATCTCTCTATCAATTTTTCTGTATTGGGGTGAGGGCCAGGCATTTAGCTCTAAAGACAAACCCTGTGATCACCATGTTATCAGCAGTAAGTGAGCAATGCATTTGACTTATTTAATCAGTAAGGATACAGAAGCAATAACAGCCTTCCTAAGGTATCTTTGTGTGGATTGGAGTCTGACAGACCTGAGTTTCTGTCCCAGGCAGCCACATGCAATCTTTGCAACCCTGAACTAGTTGCAAAACCAGTCTGAGCCTCAGTTTCCTCATTTGTAAAAGGCAGGTAATCACCACCCTGCAGGATTGTGGCAGAGATCAAACGAGATCGTATAAGTAAAATGCCCAGCTTGGCATTTGGTACGTACTAAGTACTGAATAAATTGAAATTGTTTTAGTCATTTTCAGACAAAGACCCCAACCAGGGATCACCAGCAAATTAGTGGTGAAGGAGCTGAGGTGTAAACCCTGGGGAGGTAAACACAATGTCTTCAGGATGCTTTTAGTTCCATGGGCTCTCTGGGGGCAGAGGAAAAGGAGAGAGAATTTTTAAAGAAATATGTACTGAATATGGGATTCCTCCAAAATAACTTTCTCCTTCAGATGGGGAAATCTAAATGGACCTAAGCCAAATGGCTTTCCCACAGATGGAAGCTCTTTCAGAGGTAACACTGGCCACTAAGGGTCCAGCAGTCAAAAAAAACAAAAACAAAAACAAAAAACAAAAAAGCCTCTACTGTGAAAGAAAATATTTGAAAAACAGATCCTGTTGTCATTGACCCAGTTCTTCTAGAAGTCTTTATTTATTGAGAGGCTAGCCATATTAAAATTAATAAAGAACAGAGGAAAATAACAATAGCTGGATGAATTCATCCTTTGATTTTAATTCTCTTCAAGTCTTTATGAAGCAAGCATCCTCAGCTAAAGTGTTCAGTGAAATTGCAGTAAATTAAGATCTTTTGCCCCAATGAACTTTCAAAGGCCCCATCTCCTCCCAATAATTCTCAAAGCCATCTTTTCCTATGTGTGGGAGGGAGATATCATTATTTATGATACAAGGAGACTTGACCTTTAAATGTCAGTGGAAGTGTAGAGTCTGGCCGTTCTGTCTGTACCTTCCAGCAGCTTATTGGAGAATTAAGGGAATAGTCCGACAGTGTGCAAATGGGGAAGAGGGAAAGGTGGAAGGAACGCATCATCTGTGCCTCCATCTTCTTGTCATATAATCAGGGAAAAGCAAAGCAAGAATTGGGCTGGCCTCCCGTTATCTAAATACTTATTCTAAATGGAACAATTGCTACTGCAAGAGCTGATAAGGAGCTCTCAGAGTTTGTGAGCCTCACCCTTTCTGGTAATCTCTTACCTTTAAATAAGGCAAGTGCAGCACATGAGGCTGAGGCATCTATTATTTATAGAAAGTTCCTCATCAGACTCATCCATGATTGTGGAGGAAGAGTTGGAGCCTCTGCATTCTACCCTGTTGCAGGGCTATTCTGGGCAATGTAGAGCTTCAGCTGGACTCTTTGTGGTCTTAATCTTTAGTCAGCTAATGAAAAGATATTCCCTGCTCATGCGTGAAAGTCTTCTATTTGTGTGGATTATCTGAGCAATACATTTTCTGACTATTGTAGTTATTTCAATAGTATTTGTGAAACACTCTATTCCTGGTGTTTGTCTCATTTTCTGCTTTATGCTTTTATGTATCATTTTTCTCCTTAGAATTCCCCCCAAATCTATCTTGCTTATTGATATATCGATATAAGCAAAATTAATGGTTATATTGCTAGCCCTTGTAGTAAGGTTTAATTCCAGTATACCAAGAAAAAATTTATTCATAAAGGGGTCTTTTTCCAGGGTTCCATCTCAATCAAAGGGAAGCCTCCTCTTGTACTTTTCCACCTTCTTCTCCCCTTTGAGTGGCACCACCTCACTCCCTCAGTCCCAGGGGACTCTGGTCCAGGTACGAGATGAGACGAAGCCAGGAGGGAAGGCCTCATGGAACAGAGCTCTCGGTGGGATTGGGTCCCAAAACGGGGCTGGACTGAGACACATCCACCGTGTGCTTCAGACAGCTTAACCATAGGGCATCCCATGACTGTTACTTTAAAAACATCTATTAATCATTTAGTAAGAAACGTAGAGGTGAATTGTACCATACCTGTGAAAAATTTCCATGAGGTTTGTCCCCTTTCCCAAGTCTCTTCCTCAGCCCTGCAGCCCTTCTGATCCCTTCTTCCCCTTCGATTCTCAGCCTCCTTAGCCCTCTAGCTTCTCACCCTCTTGCCTCTTCCTCAGTAGAGCAAATGAAGCCCTTCCAAGCTTCTGCCCCCAAACTTGCATGCCCCACCCACTGCCCAGCACTGCTTCAAGTACGTCAAAAGCCATTAATGCCAGCGATGAACATTTCAGTTGTGCTTAGCAAACAGAAGATGCTACAGTTACCAGGATTCACCCTGCTTAGAGGACAGTGGGGATTAAAAATGACGTACTCTTCTTATCATATGTTCGTATTCAAGATAAAGAGTTTACTGTGTGCATTGAAGACAGGTGTTTTCCTCAGTATCTTGCCCATTTGGTAAGGAGTCACTGGTGAAAACCCTGCATCAACTGGCACCAAATTTGCAGTTTACTTCAGCAACGCTTTGACATCCTTGTAGACTGGTCCACTCAGTCACTGCTCTGCTGGCAGACCCTGCAACATGGCTGCACCTGGAAGCCCAAGTCCTGACGGAGCTGGCTGCTGTCGTGAGTTAGGAAAAGGCTTGAAAGGGAAGAGAGCCTGTGATGGCCTCCATGGGAAGTCAGAGTGGGACAGCGGGGGATCTGGAGTCCTGCTGGGCCGATGTCCTCTGAAGGGCCAGAGAGGTGCTCCTGCATATTCCTCATCCATCCGAGTCTGCCAGTGATATTCATGCTGAGGGAATGAGCAGTTCCTAAATGGCTCTTCCTCCAGAAACTTGTCCTTGCTGATAAGCTCCGTATGCATACTGAGACATATGGTTTTAGTCATTTGTAAGATCAAGAGTGGTTTCTCCAAACCTCAGAAAAATACGCAGAGTTTTCAATCAAATGATCTTAAGTAGAAATGTTTTGACTGCCTTCATTTTAATATATTTGAAAAAATTTTGAATTTCTTAAAAATCACAAGTCACTAAAATACAGTGAGATAATGTGTTTGAGGGCCTAAATATCATTTTTAAGCCCATTTTCTAGAAAATGTATTGTTGAGATTTCTTAATAGAAATTCTATAAAGACAGTTTTCTGGGCTATCTGTAAATTTCTTTGGTTTAAACACTTAAGTCTTTTCTCTCTCTCTTTATAAGCATGATGCTGCTTCATAAAATCTTATAGTAGCCCCCTCTTATCCACAGAAGGTGTGTTCCAAGACCCCCAGTGGATGCCTGAAACCTCAGATAGTACCAAGCCCTGTATATACTATGTTTTTTCCTATACACACATACCTTTGATAAAGTTTAATTTATAAACTAGGCACAGTTAGAGACTAGCAACAATAACTAATGATAAAATGGAATGATTGTAGCAATCTGCCAGCAACACTACTCTTGCTCTTTGGGATCATGGCTAAGTAAAGTAAGGTTTCTTGTGACTCTGCAACACAAGTGCTGTGATACTGGACAGCCCATCTGATAACTGAGACGGCCACTGAGTGACTGACAGGCAGGCAGCCTCCATAGCAGGAATACGCCAAGTGAAGGGATGAGCAGAATGGCGCAAGTTTTCATCACACTACTCCAAACGGTGTGCAATTTAAAGCTTATGAATTGTTTATTTCTGGAATTTTCCATTTAATATTTTTAGACCACAGTTGACCTTGGGTAACTGAAACCTCGGATAAGGGGGACTGTATAGTCTCAGAAAAAGTCAACTCATTAAAATTGCTTCACAAGTACCAGGTCGTCATCTCCGAAACCCTCGAGTATGGACTGACAGAATGAGGAAGAGCGATTGATTAGCTGGGCCCGGTGACTTCTGCTCCCAGTTTCACTTGCAGTCTGTTCTCTCCCTTTCCTCCTTAAGAGATGGGAGCAAATTACTCTTTTTCTTTGGCTTAAACACTTAATCTCTTTTCTCTCTCTCTCTGTACGCATGATGCTGGTTTCTTTTCTGCTGTTGGCACTGATTGTCTTCTGACCCAGTTGAGCCTTTACTGCTGCCTAGACACTCTCTGGTAGCTAGCATCCTTTCTTAAGATAAAATGTGAGCAAGGGTTTTTTGATCTTTTGTGTTTGGGCACCTTTAATATCCTTTTGTTGTTGCTGTTGTTTTTGGACAGGAAAGAGTCTTTGCAACTAAGATCTTATTAATTCACCCAGAATATTTTTGTTCATGTATTTTATATTAATTTATAAGAATAAATTTGATAATCAATGCAGTTTTGTGCACCCATTAGTGGGTAACTGAGAGTATGGCTGCACCTGTTTTTTGTTTGTTTTTTACAAGCTGCCTGCATTACTCAGACCTCACTTAACAAGGTATGGGCTAATAGTCAGAGAAAGAATATGCAAATTACATACATGTGACCTAAAATTCGGACTAAGATAAAATAGACGAACCCTAATTGAACATTCTAACTATTCCTAATAGAAAATACATGTACATTCGGTATATGTTTTAAGTCCAAGCTTGCAATGGACCAGACCATCTTAATTTTGATAGAAATAATATGATGAAGTCCTGATAAAAAATTGGAGTTTACATGGAGTTTAGATGACTCTTTCAAAAACAATCTCAAAATAATATTTTCTTTAAAATAATTTTTGGAGAATGATTATTAATGTCTATTAGAAGCTCTCTATTGATATTAGTAAAAATATTTCAGTGAAATAGTAGCTTTTTTTCAATTCTTTTAAACAGACTTTTCCAAATAAATGAAAGGTATTTTTCCACCCAAATAAGAGCTTTTTCTGGATTTCATTCAGATCAGCCAGTTTTAGTGCCAACATATATAGATACACAAAAATATTTTGCTGACTAAAGACGTAAGTTCTAAACACTTCTACAAATATCCTTTCCTGTACAGACTCTTGCTGTCTAAGCAGACTATAACAACTTATAAGATTTGTTTTACCTTGAATTCACTATCTGAATCAAAACTCTCACGATAGTGAGTTTGCACGTGTGAGCTAGCAAAAACATTTAAGACGTCAGTATATCCAGTTGAAAAGGTGGAAAATACGTTGCATCCATAGCTCAGCTGCCCTCCCAGGAGGCTCAAGCTGTGCGTTAGTGCTCTGTCAACTCACCACATCATTGAGTGGAAATGTCTTCTAAAAAAGAGAAAAGCCTGTGAATAAAATAGGCAAACTTGAGGGGCCCAAGCCCATACATGCGAAGAAATATAGGAAGTGATAAAGCATATTGAGAGAGGCAAACTAACATAAGCTGGGCCATTCTCACATCCCTAAACACTATGCATTAATGTTTTAAGTGTGTAAGAAAATACAGAAAAACTTCTGAAAGTGTTGTTGGTTCTGGTGTTTGGTGTTTAAAATATATTACGGAATGATTCATTGTGGATGGCTTTATAGATGCTTGAGTGTTTTAGTGATATTTGTAAAAACTGATGGATTTTTTTGATGGGTTGGGAAAGCACTTCTATTATATGTTTCTATTTCCAGTAATAGACTGTATAGGCTTTCACGCCCCAAAAATCTGCTATTGAACATGTTTTTAACAACAGATTGGATTTTTTTGATTAATATTTGTTTTTCTATAGGAATCACTTGAGGATATCTAATTCTATGATGTTAAAAATAAGAAGTTCAATAACATCCTTGAAATTTTCTCTTCTATTCTTTCGAACTATGTAGTCACTGTATTCCAGGTGTTTCCAGGTGTTTCCAGGTGTTGACAAATAGGAGAAAACTAGAGAAAATTTATAATTGTAATTTTAGTGCCAATTTAAATTTAAACTGTAAAATGCTGCAATCTGAACTTATTCCGTTTGATGTTGGTTTAGGGTATAACCTAAAGTAAATCACTTAAACTGAAGACTTCATTTTTCCCAGCTCTAAATATTAACTGCCATGGCAGATTATCAAATATAAATATTTTACTAAAGTTTCACAGCATTATTTAAAAACCAGAATTATTGGCTCTCAGATAGTATCATCCTTGTAGGAGATGAAACAAATTTCTTAATAATAAATAATAATAATAATAATATGTTTAAGCTCATTCTGTTTACCAGCGACTTTTCTAAGTGTTTACCTGAGTTAACTCATTTAGTCTTCACAACAAACCAATGAAATTGGTATTGATGTTGGCCCCATTTTACAGATGAGGAAACTGAGGTACAGCATTTCAGTCACATAGCTAGCAAGCAATAGAGTCCAGAGGATGAACTCAGCCAGCCTGGCACCAGACTCTATGCTTTTATCCAATGCGGGAACACTCCATTTAGCTTATTCAGAGCTGTGGAAATTCACTAAGTTGGGTCTCAGGACTCACCTTTTGTAAAGTTCTTCTTTCTTAACTGACACTCTGTAAACTGCAAGTTTGGGTCCTTTAGAGCTGAGTAGACAGAGAAATGTCTTGTTTGATCCTGGAGGTAGCAAGTGAGAATACTTAAAAGATAACTGGAAAAGAGGGGATTGAATGGCTCTCAACCCAATAGTATTCTGGGGAGTAGGGGATAGGAATAGAAGCTTCCAATGCTGGGTCACCTTATGGTTGGATGGGCAGCAGTTGCTGGAGGCACTGATGCCAATTAAGGATCAAAACAAGCACAGGGTGCTAGGTCCAGCTCAGACAAGCCAGGAATCTCAGTCTAGAGCAGTGTGTCCACCTTTTGCTCATATTGCCCCCTAAGGAATCTTTTTAGACATTTCTCTTCTAATTGCACCACCCCATGAAATTTTAATACTGCAGATATATCTGTGCTTTATATATAAAAGAGTAAGAACTTCTCACTGTCCAAGAACCAATTTTTGTGATGTCAGTGCCTAGAGGCACAAATACACTAGACGGTGTGAATACCCACAGGGTGGGGATAGCGGAGTCAGGGAACCAACCTGGAGGGGCCATTGGGCTTCAAAGTTAGAAGGACTCACCAAGGGCAGAGGAGTACGTAAGGGAGGTTAATACTGGAGTTTTCTTAAATATGTGAGATCAGAAGTTCTTTGACATGGTGCCACCATCCCCACCTCTCCAGATGGGGAGTTTCTTTCTTTTTTTCATGTGCTTTACTCAAGTCTTGTGTCAGTCTTCCCTCTGTGGTGGCGAGTGTGATCACCATGTAATCTGAAATGCCATCAAAATGTATCATTTCAGGGTATGTGGTTTGAATTCTTTCTATTTTATTTAGAAACAAGGTTCCCAAGAAGCTTGTTTGATTGAGTTCAGAAAATGGATACTACTCCAGTTGCAAGAAATGGGTAATGAAAGTGCTTTAACTTTCATTAAAAACTGCTGTGCACTCACTTGAAATCTCTAATCCCCAAATAACAAGCCTCAGAATTAAGCAGCAATTTGTGTTTCAGATAAAGAGCAAACTGTTGTCCCTGATCTTCACAAGGCTAACCCATACCTGGCCTCTCAGATTATCTAGCACTGTCTAAGAGGAAACAACCATAACATTGACCAAAAATCTTGCTAACCTTTTCCCACTCGAATCTCTCTCTTCCCTTGTGATTTCACTGCCACAGTGAGTTTATTCTGAAATCTGTAACCCAGTGCACATCCCAAAGGTCCTAATAAACCTTAATTAACCTTATCTAATCACCCGCTAGAGGCATGATAAGGAAAGCAAGGCCTCCCAATATTTTTCTTCTTCACAAACAAGGTGTGGTTACTCAGTTGGTCAAAGGGTAAGAGGCATTCCTGGAACAAAAGGAATGGTAAAGAAAGCATCTGCCAAGATGTGGGAAGGCAGTCACCAGATTATTATTTGAAGACTTAAAAGTACTAGAAGCCCAACTTGAGAAGGCCATGCCCAGAAGTCAAAGGACTTCTTGGGAAACCATAATCTTATATTTATGGTCTTAAGTATCAAGCCTGGGTGTCCAATAGAATAACCTAAGGAGCTTTCAACTCCCACCCCAGAGAGATTCTGACTCAGTGGGTCTAGGGTAGGAACTGGTGTCTTTTCACAGACCTCCCACCCCAGTGATTCTGATGTGTATCCAAGGTTGGGAATTACTGCTTTAGATTACAAAGTGCTTCCACATATATTTTCCAGAGTTCTGTGTACACAAAGAAAGGGAAAAGAAACATCGTTAATGCTTGTTGACTATATAAGAAAATAAGAGACAGGAGTAGTAATTGTGAAAATGAAGGGATTGCAGAAAAATAAGTTTCTAGAAACTAGAGGAAAAAAAACCTTCCACCTTTCTAAGGGCTTAAATTGGTCCTAGCAGTGTAGAACATTAAGAAGGGGCTTGCATGTCCGTACTTCCTGCTGTATGTGGAATAGTTTTGAGATGTCAACAAAAGTCTCTGCCCAGAGAGGTCCAAAAACAGTCATTTAATATTTGATGCCAATTATTTCCTAAAATCATATTGTCTAGTCTATAAATGAAAAATACTGGAAAAGAGTAGAAAAACATTTTTTGTTAGTCAACAAGTATGTTAGAAATGTCGTACTGATATTTCTATGCTCATTTTGGGCTGTACACGTTCTACATACATAGACAGGCAATGAACTTTAACAGAATCCTGTCAGATTTCAGATAATTATAACTGTCAATTCCACAGGTAAAAGCGGCAAGTCAATGACCTTGGATATAGCTGAAGGATGAAGTAAAGCCAGTGCTGGGCTCTCGGATTAGAGGGAAATACAGAAGTCTTGTTGCAATGAGGCAGAAGTAAAAGAACTTGTGGTGGAAAAGTAGGAAATTAAATGTTAAGATTTTAGAAGTGAGTGATGGCAAAGGTTAGGCTGTGACCAAGAGACTGGTGGCTGCAGTCAACAGAGTGGAGGCAAAGCTGTCACCTGCATGTCAGCCAGTGAGATGGTGAGGAACAATGGATCACATACAGAGAAGAAAGTCTTCCAGGCCCTCAGTATTTAAGATAAGAAGCTTCATTTAAGCAGCCCTTCACTCTCTGGTTTCTAACTAATAAAGAATGGCTAATATTTAGTAACAATAGTTATAGTTCAGCACTTACTAAGTATCAGCATTGTTCTAAGCATTTTGCATACATTTCACTATTCACAACAATTTTGTGATGGTAGGTAGTGTTGTGCCCCTTTTACAGATGAGGAAACTGAGACATAGAGTAAGCAACTTACTCAATGTGTGTTGTAAACGCCGGGGAGAAGACATAGATAGATTTGGGGTGAGAGGACATTTCACAGAAGTTATCAGCAAAAGAAAGTGAACAGAGTCTGGAAGGAGGCCTGGCCACCTACGTATGTGGCACACCAACAATCGCCAAGCTACACGTAGGGGACTGGTGAGCGATGTGTCTGAAATAACACATTGGAGCCGGACTGAAGAGAGTTCTAAACCCCAGTGTTCAGAGTTTGAACCTGATAAGCACGGTGGGAGGAAAGTGTCATCATCAGAGCTGTATCTTAAGAAAACAACCTTTTGAGTATGAACAAATTAGAAAGAGGCTGGAGTGAAAGGACCCAAGTTAGGGGGTTTTTGTCCTTATTATTTGACAAGTATCAGTGAGAAGAGTGGCAGTTGAAGTTAAAGGAAGAGACAGGTTTGATATGTGTTGCAACGGTCAAATGTAAATTCTGGAATCTGTTGGGTGAGGGGGTGAGGGAGAGGGAAGAATTTAAATAGAATCCAAGGTTTCAAGTTTGAGTGACCGAGTGAACTATTGGCAGAAATCCAGGAGAAGCAATTTGTGGGAGTGAGAGGGCCTGCAGGAGTAGCTAGACTTTGAAAATATGCAGGGTGCTGTGTGAGCAGGCCATCAGGCGGGCAGCAAGTCACAGCAGGAAGGTGGGAGCCAGAGTCTGGAACTTCGGAAAGTCTAGGCTAGAGATGAGGCTCGTGGAGTCACTTGCATAAGGGTGCTGCGGTAAACTGGGGAGAGAATGAAGTCTCTGACAGCGGGCAAAGGAAGAGAAGGGAGAACAGATCCTCAGAAAACATTTAAATTGAGAGACAAGAAGGAGGAAGAGGAACCAGAAAAGGAGACGGAAGAAGAGTGGTAAAGGAGGATGGAAACACTCGGAAGTTTGCAGAAGTATGCATGCACTAAGCACGAGGGAATGCAACATTCCAGAAGAAAGCCGCTTTGGTGAGCCCTCAGAGAAACCAAGAATAGAGCCATTTGGATTAGAGGGTTGTCAGGATGGATAAGAGTAGTGATAGGAGGGTGGGAGGTGGACTCAGTTGGTAAGGCA
>CAUYRT010075040.1:0-45574 GCA_963574885.1 Lepilemur ruficaudatus
CTCTTACTGAGGAGTCAAATGAGGCTCTGAAAACGGAAGGAATTTGCCCAAAGGTGCCCAGCAATAGACCTGGAACTCCGTCCTAAGTGCTCAGCGTCCCCATTGCACTGTGGCTCCCCCCCCCCCCCCCCCCCCCCCCCCCCCCCCCCCCCCCCCCCCCCCCCCCCCCCACCCGGGGAAAGTCCACAGCCTCCCCGACTTGTCCTGCCTCGCTGTTAACATGTAATAGTGGAGACTGGACAAGGGAAATTTATTTAATCATTCTCAATTCTCTGCAGAGACTGTGGAATAGTGCTTTTCAATTATTTGCATTAATGACATGGAGCAAAATATTCTAAAATGGTGGATATTCGGAAAATCACATAAAGTTTTTCCACACATATTTTTCTTCTAACATTAGAATGAGAATGCACATAATATCCTTGGAATTCATGCTCATTTGAATTTTTTTTTTAAATCAAAAGATGTGATTCACGAAAATCTAGGATGCTTCCCCAGCTGGCTCCCTGCCACACTCTTTCCTGGAAATCTACCCATTCTGAGGGTGGATTTTTCTCAGATCTTTGCAGATTTTGCTTTCTTAAAAATTATTTTCCTTATAATAGTAACACATGTTCCTCCTGGAATTTTTTTAAATAGTTAACATCTCTTAAAATTGTGATCTATTTATATGGGTCATTTGTCTATGCATTTATGTGATGCGTGTGGGTGTGTGGATTTGTATACCATCTTTTGCAAAATTGTATCATTCTATACACACAGTTGTACATCCTACTTTTGTTTTTCTATTTAAAAAATCGTAAACATTTCCATCAATTTCATCAATTTTCCTTAGAAAATATGTTTCACCAGTTGCACAATATTCCACTATATGGACATTTCATGATTTATTGAACCGTTTTCCTATTGTTTCCAACTATTTACTGATATAAATTATGCTACAAAACATCTCCCTACATTAATCTCAGTCTTTATCACACTGTCCTTTTCTGGGCCCAGTGTAAGGGGAGCAGAGATGAGGGAGAAGTAGGCAAAGAAACCGGGAGGCAGAGAAAGGGGACCGGAGGGGACCCAGACAGTGGGGAGGGGCCTGGAAGCCGAGAGAGGGCAAGTGTCCAGGAGGACAGAGTGGCCATCTGGGTCCAAAAGTGCCCTTAGGTCAGTAAGAGGAGATCCAAGAGCCGCCACCGCACTGAGTCAGTGGAAGTCGCTGGTGCCCTTGGTAAGAGGACAGAAGGCTGAGGGGGGTGGGCTAACAAAGCATGGGAGAAGGGAAATCATCTTTCAAGGAATTTTGTTATAATCAATGGGAACTGAGGGAGAAATGGGGCCAGGGGAGGGTGCTAGAATGATGGGAAATACAAGAAAATAGAAAGGATGTAGCTATCAGGTAAGCGGGAATAATTACATGTTATTTCAAATTGCCAAAAATATCAACAAAGCACACACATTTAAATTTACCTCCCAGAACCTTCCACAGAACATGGAAAATGTGCCATGTCTGGAAATAGATGTAAATGTACTTAGTGATTGTACGATGAGCATCTTATCTGAAACAAAAATCATGGTAAACAGATATAGTACTTACTAAGAAAGAACAAAAAAAAAATCCTAGGCTATTTGAAACAGTATTTTTTTTTAATGTGGTCACCATAAATAAACATAGCGATGGGCACATCCAGCTAAAGGCAGGGGCTAACAAATGAATAATGCACAAATTACAGCTGCAATGATCATTGATTATTAAGTCTAGGTATTTATTACCATTACCAAAAATGTCCTGCTTTGATTAAGGGTAATGACGGCTGTAAATGGAACATAAATGCTTGAATTTTGGCAGGCATGTTTGCCTGTCTCAAGCTTGCCTGGCACAGTTCAGTCAAGAAATTCATAAACTGGTACTTTATAAGCATGAGACTTTCTTACACTGGCATAATGAGTTGTTTTACACCACGGTCCTCAAACACAGGGCCTGCTCCACGATGAGTACCTGAAATTATTATAAGTGATACATACGCTTTTTTAAATGGCAAAACCATGATTTCACAGCATAATATTGCCAATTAAAATAAGTTGCTTTATGTAATTGAAAAATAATATTAAATAAATAACTGTATGAATAGTATGTGACCATGGCAAGAATTGTAAAAATGGTAGAGCGATGACTGATGCTCGGGAAGCTGATGAGAAGCAAGCGTAGGTCATCAACTGTTCTTTATTAAGGACATTAGCTGGTGTTTTGTCATTAACCTTATCCATGTGACAAGAATCCTATTCCCCATCTACTAAACCAACTTGGTTACCTTAAAGTAAGACAAAGTTCCCAAACTACCCCCATGTTAAGAATCACCATGGAGTCTTGTTAAAATATACATTCCTAGACATCATCTCAGATCCACTGAAAGCAGGTAATCTGCATTTTTGACAAATGCCCTTGGAATTTCTATAGTTAGAGAAACTTGGGATATAATAATAGAAAGCACATCTATGCAAGTTCCCTTTGACAGCAGAAAAAAATGATAGGTGAGGAGAGAGGAGATTTAGGAAATATTGGGTGGTTTCACCGTGTTTGCCACTTTAAGGCTGGTTATTATGAATGAAGATTGTGTTTCTGCAGGGCCCAAAGTACAAGGGTTTTACAAAACTAAAAATAAACAAGACAAATCCGTGTGTTTATAAATGTCATAGTAATGCCCAAGTTCAGTACATGATGAGGGAATCATGCGTGATACTCTTTGCATTTGTATTTCCGTTCACAACCAAAAAAGATGTAAACTAAAAATTTTCCAGGTGGATAATGAAATTATTACCATAACTTTTTTTTATTTATGAGCACGCATGCCCAGAGGAACTCAAGGTGCGTTAGCATTGTACAAGCAAATGTTAGAAATTAAATAGGAGTGAAAATTACTGAAAAATAAGATATGTGATTAAATTCCAACATGGGACCGAAGCCTAGATATAAAACATTTTGCACAACCTCCCAAATTATACCTAAGTGACTTAAAAGAAATAGTTTAAAATCCCAAAAGTATTCTAAAGTGTTTAGATTTTTTTAAGTGCTAAGGATTTGGTATGGGAAAGACATTTACTACTTAACAAATATCCACAGGGTCCCCCACGTTTCCCAGCCCCCTTGCAGTTGGCAGGGCCATGTGTCAAGCACAACCAAAGGGGTTGAGCAAAAGACACTGTGTCATTTCTGGGTTGAAACACTTATGAGTTGGCATGCAACCCTCCACTTTCTCTGTTTCTCTTCTGCAGAGATCTTGGTGGCTTCAATGATGATGGCACAAGATTGAAATAGCCAGGACAGCCGAGTGATAGAAATAGCCAGGATAGCCAAGTGATAGCATGGAGGACAACTGCCCTCAACAGTGGCCCAGCTGCATCAGATGAGCCTGTGAGGTGTTAAGACCCTGAGACTTCAGGATGAATTTGTTCTAACAGGGTAACCATCCTGACTGATACACTTGGCAGACAAATACATTTCTCTGGTTTGCAAATCAGAATTCTTTAGAGCAAAGGGGATTCATTCGATTGCTGTGCCCAGGTCACATCCACCCCTGCAACTAGATATCTTGGTGGAATACTTTCCATGGTCCTCATCGTACCTGGAAACCGAAGCCAAGGATTCTTCCCTACTTTGTCCTGGATGATAGAGCACACCAACGGAAAGACTGGATTTTCATATTCCTTAAACCCCCCTGGGTACTACTTACAAACTTCTCAATAACTAAAAGACACAGAAAATCAAATCAAGAAACAGTTTTTAAGTAATCATCTCAAATTTCATGATGAAAGATAATAGAACAAAAGGTTTTCTAATTTAATTTAGTTCCAATTCCCATAAAATCTCTCTCATTCTGCCAAAAGAAAGAGTGAGCGCTCGATAAATAGTTCATGTGCTCACCTACATTTCTCAGCCACTAGCTACATGAGGTTATTTCAATTAATAGAAACTAAATAAAATGAAAAACACAGTCCCTCGGTTGCACTAGCCAGGTTTCAAATGTGCAAGACACACATTGGCTGGTGGCTGCCATATTGGACAGCTCAGAATATTTCTACCATCATGGAAAGTTTTATTGGGCAGCTCTTCCCAAGAACATCCTTTCAATATCTACCCTCAAAGCCACTCTCCCTGCCCCCAAAAAATATATAACCAAAGAAAAATACAATGTATTGGCCGAGGAAAAGAGCTCTTAGATAAGACTCCCAGCCCCCTCTCCCAACTAACATTATCACTAATATTAATGACATAAAACTGAGAAAAGCAACACTAGAGAGAAATATCTAGGACAGAAAGAAAAGCTTTACCCTAAGACCTACCACATTAGTTCTCCAGACTTTTGAGAGGAGACACAATGTGAAAAATGAGTCTGTTACCTCAAACATGGCAACATCCTTGTATTGGGTCTTTGGTTTTTGTCACCAGGATGCAAAAATCTTCCTGAAAGAGGAAAGGCTGGTGAAGCTGGTGATCACTACTACTGCTGACACTGACCTGTCAAGCAAACCCGACTGAGAAGATGCCATGGGATTGTCTAAGTAAACAAAAGATCTGAGTGAAGAACTGTCCAAAATGACACCAGCATACACCTGATAGCAAGATGTTTCCCCCCTCAGGGCCTGTCAGCTGCGAACTCACTGCACTGACAATAAGATGAAAATTCCAATAAGGCCAGTTCTTTAAAACTGAAGAACTGCGCAGGAAATGCTGTAGAAAAGAAAACTCTACCTGAGCAGGAGGCTGATGGGGGGACTCAAAAGCTTTCACCAATTCTGTCTCTTGGCTGAAAACAGGTAACTTAATGAGTAAAAATGACGATGAAGATAAGTATTTCTGAAACATGGACCCAGAGAAGAATGCATTAGTATTTCTTAGCTTCCACTGCTGCCGTGGAAGTGCATTAGCTACCCATGCAGTGCATTTATGATGTTCAAGTGCCTTGGTTGCCTTTAAAAATTATTCTACCATACAAAAAATTTATCCTACAAGGAGATACCGCTATTTACCATTTTGGCTAAAATCCAGAACACTGACATCACCAAATGCTGGTGAGAATATGGAGCAAACGGCACTCTCGTTCATTACCGGTAGGGGTGCAAAATGGCTTGGTAGTTTCTTACCAAGCTGAACACAGTCTTACCATATGATCCAGCAATAGTGCTCCTTGGTACTTACCCAATGAATTGAAAACTTATGTCCACATAAATGCATGTGAATGTTTATAAAAATTTTATTTTTAATGGTCAAAACTTTCAGGCAATGAAGATGTCCTTCAATAGGTAAATGGTCACACAAACTCTGGTACATCCAGACAATGGAATATTATTCAGCAATAAAAAGAAATAAGCTATCAAGTCACAAGAGGAAACTTAAATACATAAAGCTAAGTGGAAAAAGCCAGTCTGAAAAGGCGAGTCTAACTACACAACATTCTAGAAAAGGCAAAACTACGGAGACAATACAAGATCAAGGGTTTCCAGGGGTTAGCGGGAAGGAAGGGAATGTTGAATAAGCAGAGTGCAAGGGATTTTAAGGGCAGGAAAACTATTTCGTGTGACACTGTAATTGTGGATACATGACCTTATGCATTTGTCAAAACCCACAGACGTGTACAACACCAAGAGCGAACCCTAATGTAAACTATAAACTTCAGTTCATAATGTATCAACAATGGTTCATCAATTCTAACAAATGTACCACATTAGTGCAAGGTGTTCATAATAGGGAAGAGTGGGGGAGGGTGGAAGACAGGGGGTAGGCAGGAACTCTCTGTGCTTTCTGTACAATTTTTGTGCATACTTAAAACTGCCCTAAAATATAAAGTCTGTTAGCCTCTGATGAAGCCTATGTTGGTAGGGATATCTGAGAGTGTTTATAAATGCCAATCCTTCTGATGGAAAAAAAATAAAATAAAGACTATTAATTTTTTGAAAATCATCCTGAATATCCATTTCCTACTCTGGCATATTACAGGGCTGTCAGCCTGCATACAGTGCGTGGCGTGTGTGCACACATACACACACACACACACACAATGTCAATATCAGGGTGTGGCCACACTTTGAGAACCATTGGTAAACTCATTGAAGGTAAGGCCCCTCTATCCCTTACAGAGGTTTTCTTCTCACCAACTCTATTACTGTGATCTAAACACGAGGGGGCCCAAGGCATGTTTGCTGAATGACAGAGTCAGTTAATTAGTCAAACGCAGTTTGCTAAAAAGGTTGCAGGATTTAATCCATTCTTTGGACTTTAATAACATGCAAATATCTAGAGATGGCAAAATATGAATTTGAAGGTGAGGAAAAGAGTGGAAAATAGGAGTTAGCTTCTCTTTATCACTTTATAACTTACAGTTCAATGCTTTATCATCACCTGCCAGTTAATTATTAGGCACACTATCAGGAGAGATAACAAATAAAAAATTAAGTAAAATTCTCCACCTAGAATAATTAGTTCTATTTTAAAAATTAACTTGCATAATATATGTGAAACATATTATGTCCACATCAAAGGTGTCAAAAACAAACTAATCTAGTTATTCTGATATTTATAAAACAACATTAAAAGACAATAAGCAATTGTTTTCTATCATTGCTTTTCTACAGATCTTTGTGATACAACTGGAGAATTTTCTTTGAAAATCCTATTCGAAAAAACTATACTTCTTTACAGATCACAGAAATCTGTAAACATCTGTTGGGATGGGAGGAAAGATAAACGTTACAGAGATGAGGTAAGACCTCTTCTTATACATATAAGGTTCCCCATTAATTTTTCAGAGGGTAGAGCTACATCCTGAAATTTTTATAAACATGGAATGTTCTTTCACGGGAGCATTATAATACGTTTGGGCGGAGCTGAGCTACTGATCCATAGATAGACTTGTAATTTCTTACAGATATAATTACCTACATTTTCCCCATAGAAAAATGATACAAATGTGTCAGTAATTACATTATACAAAACTATGCATTTTACACTGAGCGGTAATGTTAGACTATTGCTGCAAATACCCGCCGTGAAAACCTGTATTTGCTGCCTCTAGGTAATAAGGTGATTGCTGTGTAACACGCAGCAAGGCAGCCTCTCTCCTATTTGTCCTGGGGAGGAATTTCTTCTTATTGCTAGCGGGGCTTCATTTTCATCCCTATAGCCAGTGCCTGCATTGAGAGACGCATCTGATTAAGTGACTCCACGCACTGGAGTGGAGAGAGAAAAGGAAAACTCTCGGTTTAATGCCCTTCTTCTCTGTAATGAATTTACCTCCTCCTTTCCACTGCAGCTCTAAATGAGGTACGATTTCAATCAAGCACCCAAATTTGTTACTTATGGAAGCAACTTCTCTCAAGTGCCTGAATCATTAACTTGTTTTATTTACCTGTGTATGTGCCTTGTTCTGGAACAGATTTAATACTGAAAACATTAACTGTTTCCAGGTGGGGACCTGGGATGGGACACAAACCTGGGCAATGTCAGTCAGGGAGAATATGCAAATACCTAAGCATGGGCCACTTAGACTTCAGTTCCAGTCAATAAATATTTATTGGTCCCCACTGTGTACCAGGCAGTGTGCTAAGAGCTGCAGATACAGTGGCGAGTACAACAGAGAAGGTTCCTGCCCTTGAGGGAGCCTGCGTTCCAAAGGTGGATTCCAGTATCAATCAGCAGTGGAGTTGGTGCGCCAGGTGCCTGACAAAGCTGGAGTCTAGTTTGGAGAAGAGATGTGCTGAGGCTTGATATCTGCCTCTAAATACCTTAGTAACCACTTTTATAAAAGAAAAGAGGCATTTGGTGTGGTTATAGACCATAAATGGGTATGCTGGGTGAAAGTCAGAAGGAAACCAATATGGGCCCAAGAGAAAGAAGAATTTTTTACGAAACAGGCCTGCCAAAGAATGGAAGGGTCACAGGAGGTGTCCAGAAGAGGTGGGCAGACGCATCTGGTACAGTGCCAGGAGGCGGGCTGTGACGGGGAGAAGCAGACACACGAGGACGGTAGGGGCCGCCTCCAATTTTATGATCTAGGAGACTTTACATCAAATCACAGAAATGTCTTGAACATCTCGGCTCCCATAATTTTAGCTTTAATGAGGCTCTTTAATGATCATATAATGATATAATAGGCCATCACTTCCTTGGTCCCCTGCCATTCGGTGTCAGGCAGAAACGCTAAAGCCTGATTTCTGATGGCTATGCTGGGCTCTGGTGCACCAAGTGGCTTCAGAATGCCAACTACCTCTCTGAGAAAGTAGGAACTCAGGTCCTGGAAATAAAAGCGCACTGTAGTAATTACCAAAGTAAACCAATCACAAGGACAAGGATGGGTCTGCAAATACTACTGACTGTGGGTAGGCAGAATTTCTAAAATGGGTCTCCTAATGATGTCCTGCCCTACCCCAAGCACCTACAAATACAATGAGACAGCACTGCCATGATTACGCTGTTAGAGGCACAGTTATTATGCTGTGCTACAGGGCAAAAGTGACTGTCAGGTAGGGGGATTACCCTGGACTCTCTAGGTGGGACAAATATAATACAGCCCTTAAAAGCAGAGTGCGTTCTCCAGCCGGTGGCAGGAGAGAGATTCAAAGCTGCTGACTTGAAGCCGGAGGCGGCCACATAACAAGGAGCGCGGTGACCTCTGGAAGCTAAAAGTGAATCCTGGCCAACGGCCAACAAGAAAATGGAGACTTCAGTTCTACAGCTGCAAAGAACTGGATTCTACCACCAACCTGAATGACCTTAGAAACAGATTCTTCCCCTGAGCCTCTGGTTAAAAGCCCAGGCCAGCCGACACCTGAGTGCTGCCCAGTGATACGCTGAACACAGAGCCTGGCCAAGCCCGCCCAGACTTCTGGTCTACAGAGCTCATCGATGGGTGACTTTTTCAAGCTAGTAAGTGTGTGGGCATATGTTGCACAGCAAGAGATAATCAACAGGGACTCCAAATGGCAATGATGAAGCCCCGTAAATTGGACATAAGGATGGGAATGGCCAGTGCCCCAGGACCACACCTCCACCAGCTAAGCAGACCAGCCGAGTCCCGATGCAGAGAAGCTGGAGGAGAGGAGCACTCCAGTTGAAATCATGGACAGGAAAGGCTCGCGGCATTCAGGCAGGAAGGAAGGGGGAGATGACAGCTTCTCCAGGCCCTGTGTAATGAACGTGAGCTGAAACTCTCCTGGCCCATGGGCAAGGGGCCGCCCTGGCAGGTGGTGAAGGAGGAGGATACACTCAGGAGTCTGATGCAATGTGACAGTGTGTGCTGAGTGCTGCTGACACGGCCCCCGTGGGGTTTGTCCTGCTCCGTGGTGATGGTCCTCAGAGAGGAAGAGAGGCTGGGGCTAGGAAGAGGGGATGGTCCTTGCGAGCTCCCTCTCCAAGGCCAAACCAGTGTTGATCTCCTGAGCTTGAAATTCACACAAAAGGAGAGCACCCCCAATGACCAGTGGACATTCTGGTGGCCTTGGGTGTTCTAAAACTTCTCACCACCCAAGTGCACATCTCTCCCCTCCTAACAGGTCTCCCTGCATTTGCTCCTGTCTCCGCAGGGCCTATTCTCAACATAGCAAGTGAGTGATCCCCTTTAAAACACAGATATGGGCCAGGCTCAGCGGCTCAGGCCTGTAATCCCAGCACTCTGGGAGGCCAAGGCGGGCAGATCATTTGAGCTCAGGAGTTCGAGACCACCTGAGCAAGAGTGAGACCCCATCTCTACTAAAAAAATAGAAACAAATTAGCTGGACAACTAAAAATATATAGAAAAAAATTAGCTGGGCATGGTGGTGCATGCCTGTAGTCCCAGTTACTCAGGAGGCTGAGGCAGAAGGATCGCTTGAGCCCAGGAGTTTGAGGTTGCTGTGAGCTAGGCTGATGCCACAGCACTCTAGCCCGGGCAACAGAGTGAAATTCTGTCTCAAAGAAAGAAAAAAAAACACACAGATATGACTGTGTCATTCTCACCAAAACCTTCCAAAGTGCTTCAAGTGGCCTATGTGACCCCCAGGGCTGTCCACCACCCCCTCTCTGGTCTTCTCCTCCTCCTTCATGCTCCTCACACCCACCAAGCTCCCCTCTGCCTCCTGACCTTTGCACTTGTGCTCTTTCTGGAATGCTTTTCTCCCAGACACCCACTCAGTGTTCTTGTCCACTTCCTTGAGGCCCCTGCTCATGTATCACCTTATCAGAGAAATCTTCCCAGACTATAAGGAACAGTCCCTCTTCCCTACCTCTTCTCTCTCTAATCCCCCTTGCCCAACTTTCTTTTTCTACATAGAATCCATCACCACCTGCCATGATTTGTATTTGTATGAGTGTTTGCTTATTCTCAGCCTCTGTGAGCCCCGTAAGTTTGTGTCATTCAACTGTATACCCAAGATCCTCTCACAGTACCCTGCACAGTTAATGAATGATAGGCAATTTCTGGGAGATGTTTGGCGCTCAGATTGGGTCAGCTAGAGTGAAACAAAAAGCAGTGTTGGGTTCAGGGTGCTCCAGTATAGCAGGATGTCAGAATTGTTGCAGGAAGCTAAAGACATATTTTTTTTTATTCACTCTTTTGACAAACAATTTCCACACATCTCCTCTGTGCCAGGAGTGAGAATTTCTTCCACTCAGGAAAAGGAGAGCACCCCTCCTACAATGATGCACCACACCATGAAAGGGTTATTTTGCAATGATTCTCATAGAAGTGATGGAATAGTCTAGAAATATCCACTCTATTACGAAATCATATAAAATACAACATAAATGTGAGAATAGGTGAGAAAGCTCAGAACTGCTAGCTTAAAAGGCTGCCTTCTGTCTTGTTTTTTTCCAGCCTACTAATTTTCTCAGTTTATCTACTTGTTTTTCTTCTTTGGGCTCCTCAATTTAGAAGAATCCACAAGGGGGAACGTCCTTTCCAGGCAGATTGGAAAGTGCTCAAGAAGGACAATGAAGGTTTAAGCCCAGCTTGGTGACCCAGGAGAGCTCCAAGCTTAGTGGAGCGCTGAGGCCACCAGATCGGCAGCAGGGCTATTTTGTTTACTAAGAAAATGACTTACAGCTGGGGCTGGGGCACTGAGCACAGGGGCAGCAGGACAGGTGGCCTGAGAGAGACAGGAGAAACGGGAGAGCCACCAAGGTCCTCCTAACAAAGAGATCATATTTCCACCTCATGACTCCACAGCTGCAAATTGCACCTGTTCTGCAGGTTCAGCACAAAAGCCGCGTTTTCACAAAGGTCGGCTTCAAAATCACCAAAACATCATCTGCTCACGGTGCTGCCTGAGCACGTCATGAAGAACATTCACAAATGCCACCTTCCCTTCTCTAAGTACATTCCGTCTTGAGCCGCCTAGGAGGTGAGGAGAAAGCGTTGTGGCCTTAGCTTAGTTTCCCCGCATGGCCAGTTGACAGATTTAGGGAATGAAGGTTCTCCACGATCCCACAGACCTTGGCTGTGCAGAAGCTTGGGAGACCTCAGAGGCCCCTGCACCCAGGAGCCTCACTCTGGAACAGACAGACATCTGCTAGAGGAATGGAAAGGGGAAGATGGAGCCCCCCAGCAACAACCCGTGCAAACCACCCCAGCTCTCGACCCGTACCCCTGCAGAGCTGGGCCCGCGGGCAGCTGCAGCCCTGGTCAGCCCTGAACTCCTCAGATTCAGTAGGAAGACTCAGTACCCTCCTCCCTGGAGGAGTCAGTTGTTCTCAGACATTTGCAGCTATTTTCCAAAAATTCCAAAAGCCTCTAAATATGGCTGGCTTTGTACATTGAAGTGTTTATGATTTTTTTTAAAATAAAAAGTTAAAGCCAGCAAAGCAATGTGTAATGGTTCAAACTGGAAACAACCTAAATATTTATCAACAGTTTTAAAAAAACCTAAATGGTGGAATTCAGTCATACATTGCTTATCAACGGGGATAAGTTCTGAGAAACGCATCAGTACACAATTTCATTGTTATGCAAACATCACAGAGTGTACAGGAACCTCCATGGCATGGCCTATTGCTCCTAGAATGGAGACCTGTACATCATATGGCTGAACCGAACACTGCAGGCAGCTGTAACACAATGGTAAACATTTGTATATCTGAACATCGAAACATAGAAAAGGCACAGTCAAAATACGGTATAAAAAATAAAAAATGGTATACCCATGAGGGCACTTACCAGCAATGGAGCTTGCAGGACTGGAAGTTGCTCCAGGTGAGTCAGTGAGTGAGTGGTGAGTGGCTGTGAAGGCCGAGGACATCACTGTACACTACTGTAGACTTTATAAACACTCTACACTTAGGCTACACTAAATTTATTTTTAAATTTTTTCTTCATTCAATAATAAATTAACCTTAGCTAACCGTAATGTTTTTGCTTTATAAACATTTTAGATTCTTTTTTTTAGTTTTTTGACTCTTTTGTAATAACACTTAGCTTAAAACTCAAACCCTTGTACAGCTGTACAAAAATATTTTCTTTCTTTATATCTGTAGTCTATAAGCTTTTTTACAATTTTTAAAATTTTCATTTCTTTGTTACTTTTAAAACTTTTTTGTTAAAAACTAAGCCTCACACACACACCTTAGCCTAGCCCTCCACAGGGTCAGATCATCTACCTCACTGTCTCCCACCTCCACATCTTGTCCCACTGGAAGGTCTTCAGGGGCAAGAACACGCATCAAGCTGTCATCTCCTATGGCAACAATGTCTTCTGAAATACCTCCTGAGCGATCTGCCTGAGGCTGTTTTACGGTTAACTTTTTTTATGTAAGTAGAAGAACTACACTCTAAAATAACAATAAAAGTATAGTAAATACATAAACCAGTAACATAATCACTTATTATCATTATCAAGTACTATGTGCCGTACATAATTATATGGGACAGGCTTTTACATGGCTCGCAGTGCACTAGATTTGTTTGCACCAGCATCACAGCAAACATGTGAGTAATGTGCTGTGATATGTTAGGACGGCTACGTCGTCACCAAGCAATAGGAATTTTTCAGCCCCAGTGTAATCTTAAGGGACCACCATCAGTACGTGGGCTGTGATCAGCTGCATATAGTTATGCAGTGCATGACTATATTCATAGAATGAATGAACTATATACATCACCGAGAATTAAAAAATTACAACTACAAGCAACAAGGATGAAACTCACAAAAATAATATTGAGCACAAGAAGACAAATTATGCAAAATTACATGAAGTTCAACAGGGAAAACTAACCTGTGACATCAAAAGCCAGGACAGTGGTTACCCTCAGGGAGTAGTGCCTGCAAGGGGCACAACAGGAGTTTCTGGGGTGCGAGGCATGCTGTGTTTCTGGAACTGAGTGCTGTCACCAAGAGTGTTCACTTTATAAAAATGTCTCACGCTGCACCCTTACAATTTTGCATACTTTTCTATATGCATGTTATATTTCAATAGTATAAAAAGTAGTTCATAGATTATTCTTGTGAATATTCTTAAGAAACGTGTTGACTTTACATTGGCCTACAAAGCTCCACAGGATTGGTACCTATCATCTCTCCAACCTCATCTCATTCGACTCTGCCTGCTCACTCAGCTCTTCCTGTTCTTCAGTTAAGGCAGCCACAGACCCACGGCGGGGCCTTTGCACTGGCTGTATCCTCTGCTTGAACTGCTCTTGCCCCAGACACAACAAGGCCTGGTTTCTCACCTCCTCCACATTTTTATTCTAATTTGGGATTGACAGACTGCAGCCCCTGCCCAAACCCAGCTTTATTACTCTGTAAATAAAGTTTTACAGGCACACAAGCACATTTGTTCCTTTACGTACTGTCTATAGCTGATTTGCACTACAAGGGTTGTTGAGTAGGTGGCCAGCCAAGGCTAAAGTGTGCACTATCAGGCCCTTTGCAGAAAAAGTTAGCCAGCCTCTGCTCTAATGTCACCTTCCCAGGGAGATCTTCTATGAACACCTCATTTAAAACTGGAATCAGGCCAGGCGTGGTGGCTCACACCTGTAATCCTAGCTCTTTGGGAGGTGGAGGCCGTAGAAGCAGGAGTTCGAGACCAGCCTTAGCAAGAATGACACCCTGTGTCTACAAAAAATAGAAAAATTAGCCAGGTGTGCTGTGCACCGGTAGTCCCAGCTACTCGGGAGGCTGAGGCAGGAGGATAGCTTGAGCCCAAGAGTTTGAAGTTGCAGTGAACTATTATGATGCCACCGTACTCTAGCCTGGGAGACAGAGCAAGACCCTGTCTCAAAGAAACAAACAAACAAAAACAAAAACCCACTGGAACCAATCCCGATTCCCCTTCCCCCCAACCTTTCCTCCTCCCCTACTTTTTATCCAAACCATTTACCAGCAGTGGACATACTCTATATTTTACTTATGTTTCTTGCATTCCCTCCCAGAGAATGTAAGCCCCATGGGGGCAGGAATCCCTGTGTATCCTGTCCATAGCTGTGTCCGTAGCACCTCAAGCAGTGCCTAACAGCGGATACTTGATAAATACGTGTTGAAGCAATGAGAGCACCAAATCAAACGCTATGCCAGGTACTACGCTGACCGATTTCACCATCTTTAGCTCATTTACATTCTTTGCCTCATTCAGAGCATTTTTTTTTCCGGCACAAGTTAGATCTAAATTAAAACGAGATCTTTGGCAGGCTTGATTTCTTTTAAAAGTCCGACAGGTTAGGAGCAGCAGCGGTAGCCATGGCCAAAACAGTTTCAATATCAGCAAGTGACTAAGAACGAGGATGGGAGGGAAGACAAGGAGTAGCGTTACTAGGTTTGTCTACTTGAAGCCGAAATAAATTGCAAAACTGAATAGCCGCTGTCGACAAGTAACCACTCCCCGAGAGCAGGTTGTTGCATTGTTTGGTCATGTGGTCCTCATCCTGGGAGAAGCAGGGAGCTGATGGCAGCGGAAATAGTTTGGATTCTTGGCACCTTTCCAGAGTTATTTTCCAGTCCTCAGTAAGTCTTCATTTTCTCCCACAGCAAAACAGTTGCAAGGATGGGCTCTATCCACATGGCTTCTTACAACTGCACATGCATCTACGATTATCTCAAAATAGAGTTTAATTAAAAACACACACACATACAGTTCCAAGGAGTGGGCTTTGCTTATCTATTCATTCTTGAGGACCTAGAAAAGCTGGAAAACACACATCCTCTGTGCTGTGGGCTTGACGTACAGTGTCTTCATAAAAACACTGCAACCTTAGAAACTCTCCTGACTTAGGTTGTGAGTATAACAGAATGACATCCGTGACTGACTTTTAAAGTCAAATTGTTTTAAGTGTTCATTTTCCTTGTGGATTGTGCAATAATTAAAAACGGCCTCTGTAAAGCGGAGTGCCGACTGAAGGTGGCTAACAGAGTAAAGTCCTGGCAGCAGTTTGGTGGTCATCCCCCATCACAGTCCTACAGATGGAAAAGACTCAAGCATGAAGGAGGTCCCATAGACGTGAGGCTGCCTGAGAAGAGGAGGGCTTCCAAAGAGAGCCTCACTCTTCTCACTTGTTCAAATGTGAACCCCCAACAGACCTTCCAGCCACCGAAGGAAAAAAAATTACAGGCACGATGCAGGTGGAAGCTGTCAGGGAAATGCAAATCCAAGCCACAATGCCAATCCACTGCACCCCATCAATCCCACTGGGATGCCTGCAGTCAAAAAGTCAGGTAATGACCGGTGTGACTGGTGGGGATGTGGAGACGTCAGAATCCTCACACGTGGACCGGGGGACTGTAACATGGCGCAGCCTTGTCAGAAACAGTCTGGCAGTTTCTCAAGGAGTTAAAGCTAGTGTTCCCCCACGACCTAGAAATTCTACTCCCAGGTAAATGAAAACATATGTCCACACAAAAACCTGTACACTCATAGCGGCGTTATTCATAGTAGCCAAAAGGTAGAAAACAACTCAAATGTCCATCAATCGATGAATGGATAAACAAACTGCGGTATGTCCACGCAACTGGATAGTCTTTGGCGATAAAAAGGAATGAAGTCCTGATGAGCACTGCAACACGATCGGACCTAGCAAACATCCTGCTAAGCGAGAGGAGCCGGTCCACATATTCTGTGAACCCATTTATATGAGAGATCCAAGAAAGGCAAATCTATAGTGACATGAAGTAAATTAGTGGCTGCCTAGGGCTGGGGGAAATGCGGGCTGGGGGTGTGGAGGAGTAACAATTAAGGGGTTTCTTTGGGGGATGATGAAATGTTCTAAAACTGCCTGTGGTGGTGGGTGCGCAACTCTGTGAATATACTAAAAACCATTGAATTATACACTGGGAAGAGTGAATCGTACGGTATGTGGATTACATCCCATTAAAGCTGTTTAAAAAAAAAGATGCAGGAGGACCCCACTCAGAGACTCTGAACAGCACTGACCCTCATTAAGAAGAGGCACTTGGCCCCTCTTAAAAGCTTTGCCCCTGCCGGGGCTAACTCACGAGGCTAAGCCTGGTGTGGGCCTGGACTCTACCGGCTTCTCCTCTTCCCCTCTCTAGTGACTTACTCAGGAAATGACCAATAAACGGAATCTGAGGCATTTTGCAAAATATAATGTGCTGTGTAAATGCACAATAATAGGCTCAATCGATCCCCGACACAGCACAGCAGCCGAGGCGGAGGGAAGCCATGAGGCCCAGAGGAGGCCCAGAGAAGGAGGGAGTTCGCCGGGACCAGCGTGCTCGTTAGGCCTCTCGTTTCTCCCGGCTTAAGCTCTCCTGCTAGGAAAATGGATCAAGCTGAGTGCTCTCTGGGCACGCAGAATGGTGAAAGTGGCTCTCAAGCATTTTGCAAAATATTATATCATAAAAATAAAAATACTCACAAGCACCGAGGGGCCCTTTGGAGAGCCGGGAAAGAACAGCAAAAAGGTGAAACACACGGCCGATTGTGTCAGGGTTGTTTTTTCTCCCCCATTCATTAACAGAAGAAAAATAAACAGCTGCTCAACCTCTTGGCTTCCATTTCAGCACAATTTTCAGTTATGATTCAATGTGAGGAAGCATTTCTGCCTCAACACCTAAATAATTCACAACTGCTCAAAATATCTACCAAGAGCTCGCATCGGGATACACCTGCTCCACGGCGCCACGTGGACAGGGCTATGCGGGCATCTCCGTCTGCTCGTGTGGAGCAGGTGCCCAGCCTGCTCCCAACCGCTGGCACTCAGCGGGAAGGCGGAAATCTGCTTGTTTCGTAGGGCCCCTTTCTGAAGTTACTGCTCAAAATTGACATCTCTAGAAATTACACTTTCATTCGTTAAACATTGACAGACTCGGGTTCAAATCTAGGTCCACCACTTACTGGCTACATGACTTGGGACAGGACACCCAACATCTGTGTGGCTCGTTTTCCTCACCTGTAAAATAAGAACATTAATTCCCACTTTCTAGGGCTGCTTTTGAGGATTAAATCAGATAAAAGGTGTTTGGCATGGGAACTGGCACATACTAAGAGCTCAACAAAGAGTAGTTATCACTTTAGCACTGCTGCTGTTGTTGTTATTGTTTGGTAAAAGGTGTTCATTTATTTATTCTTTCAGATAATCTGAGGGTCTCCCTCTGTCACCCAGGCTGGAGTGCAGAGGTGTCATCATAGGTCACTACAACCCCAAACTCCTGGGCTCAAGTGATCCTCCTGCCTCAGCCTCCCAAGTAGCCAGGACGACACATGGGTGCCAAGATGCCTGGATAATTTTTCTATTCCTGTAAAGAAAGGGTCTCACAAAGTTGCCCATGCTGGTCTTGAACTCCTGGCCTCAAGAGATCCTCCCACCTTGGCCTCCCGAAGTACTGGGATTACAGGCATGAGGCTCCACACTCAGCCTAATCAGTATTTTTATTGAGCGCAACTGTTCCAGACACTGGGGTGTGGCAGCATCCCTGCCTTCGTGGAGCTGCCAGTCTGTGGGGAAAACAGGTAACAAACAGGCACGCAAGGAACAAACAAGTTAATTAACAGCCATAAGTGCTCTGAGAAAGTGACAGAGGGTAGTGTGCTCAGGAGTGGCTGGAGTGTTACTTCAGGGACAAGACTCACACAGCGTGTGTGTTGGGCATTACGATTTTGTTGGCTTAGCAAAGGCTTCCTGGCTGATCAATTCCTCGCTTGCTAGTCCTTCCTAAGCCCTCCTGCAGGAATGACCACAGGGACTACCGCGGTCATACATACCCCCAACACCCTTGGCTGTATGTCACACCCACCTGAGCGAATCTCCGGGCCCTCCCTCTGCTGCCCTCCTCCTGGAAGCAAGACCCACCCCCTCTCCTCTTGCCCCCCACTCTCTGGAGTCCTCCGGGATCTAAGAGCATCACTATTCCCAGGGAGGAATCTCACACATCAGATGTCTTTCAGCACCTCTGACCATTCTTCACACATCACCGAGACAGTGGAATTTTAAACAGGGCCCTTGGGAGGACAGATCCTCTCTGAAGACATCTTAAGCCTGCGAGACATGGAGGTAAGCAGAGTAAGGGAACAGCACGGAAGAGTCGTCATCTATTCCAGTCACAATAAGGAGGGAAATAAAATGACATGATGGCGGAGGCAGTAAAGACACTTTCAAAAACCTGGGAGTGACTTTCAACCATCTGGCACAAATGCAGACCCGCCAAAGCGGACAAAAGAGCTAGAGAAGCACAAACATAAAGCGGGCTCCACCATTTCTGGAGGCATTCAGACCAAGACAAAAGCCTCCCTGCCTCTTGCCTCTAGTTCTGGAAGTGTGAGCCAAGCTAGCCCTACAAATCATTTCCCCAGGTCATTCTGGTTCATACAAAGTACACCTCAATAGAGTTAGTTTTACTCCCTAAAACATGGTGATCAATATTGTTTTCTGGAAGAAAAAAGAAAATTCTGGAAGGTTGCACCCAAAAAGTCTGTGGAGAGTGCTAACCTCTGAGGAGCACATCTGGGGTCAGGTATAAGAGGATGATTTATTTTTCACTGGATAATCTTTAGTATTATTCGAGTTTTTTCTATGTGCTTTTATAATTATTATTAGAGAGAAAAGATATTATATCCAACATAAATGATGGGGGAGGAAACTGCTGATTTCAGAGGTGCTGTCTATTTATCAATAATCACAAGTTTTAGAAGTTAATTTCTTTTTTCTTAATCATTATGTCACCACAAAGAGAAAATAGCACATTAACCAAGCTCACGTGACAATGCCTTATCACGAAGTAGAAAGAACTACAAAAATGGGAGTCCCTGGGTCCCCATCCCACCTGTCACTCACCAGGGTACGTGGGTCCCTTCCCTTCTCTGGACTTCAGGTGCTCCCTGAGAAAGATGCAGGCGTTGGATTAAAAATCTAAAATCCTTTCCCACTTTCTAAGTCCTCTCTGAGAATACAAGCATGTCTATTTTCTTCAAATTTTCTTATGGTTTTAAAATTACAAAAGTAACACACGCTTACCAAAGGTTCCAATGACACGGACACGTGTAGAGCAAAGCCTTCTGCACTGCCCTCACCTTGACTCCGCTCTGTGCTCCTGCTAGAGTTAACCACTATTAGGAGGCTAACGCTGTGCTGTCCACTGTCACAGCCGCCAGCATGTGTAGCTATTTACACTTAAATCTTAGTGAATTAAAATTAAATAACTATGAAAATTCAGCTCCCCAGTCACACTAGTCACGTTGCAAGGGCTCCATAGCACATGAGGCTAGTGGCTACTGAATGGTACAGCACAGACACAGAGCAGTTCCATCATCACGAAAGTTCCATCTGACAGCACTGGTCTAACATGCATAAACAGGCCTTTTTTAACTCTTTTCACCTCCGTTCAATACTGACTTTCTGGAGCCTCTACAGTTACTTACAGCGGCCCTCTCTGGCTAGGCCCAGGACTACCCTAACAGGTCAATGGGGTGAATTGCCTTGGAAAGGTCTCCCAATTTCCCTCATCTGTAATTAAGAAAGATTTCTTCATCGCTGGGCTCACTGAAGGTCATAGGTCGTGGAACCATCACCACTCCCAACAGCACATAAAAGTTTAAAATCTTAACAAAAAAAAAAAAAAAAAGTTTAAAATCTTAACTAAGAACTGGAAAACTCCACTGTCCCTTAGGGTGGTGCTTTTCAAAAAGCACTAAGGCATCCAAAGCCCAAGACGAAACACCCAAGGAATCTTGCCTCTAAATCTGGAAGTGTGAGCTGAGCCAGTCCTGAAAAACAATTTTTCAGTTCATTTTGGCCCATACACACCACGCCTCAATGGAGTCGTACTAATTATTAACTAATAAACGGTGGCCAATATCGTTTTCTAGACTCTGACCATCCACTGTCTGCACAGTCTGGGCAGGTGACTGCCGACTCCCCACTGCGTATTTTGGACATTCCTGTTTATGTATAAAATTATAATGCATTTCTTTCAGCTGCCCACAAACCCCATCTTTCCTCCCTATGCTCAACCTTGTGCGAGAATGTCCTTCTTTCCCTAACTGCACCTCTCGTCAACACATTCCCCCAATTTATTGGCCAGACAATGTCTACTGTTTGTTTAAAACTCATCTCCAACATCGTCTCCCCCAGTTAGTCTTCCTGGCCTTCCCAGGCTGGAGTAGGGGCCCCCAGTGGCTGCTCTAGCATTTCGATATAGGAGATACTCTGAGGGTGAGAATCTGTTAGGAAGCAGGGCAGGGTGTGTGTGACTTGTCTTGAAATCACACTTGATAGTGGGGCACAATTTTTGCTGAGATATTTGCAAGAAAAAGAACAAAGTTCTTAAACATGTCCTTATTCACACTTTAGATGTCAGTGAGAAAATATCAGTGTTCCATTTCAAAGAATGTCCTTTCAAGAAGTAGTAACTTTGGAAGGTGATTACATTAAATAATTGCACAACAGTGTGAATTACATAATGTCACCAAACTGTACACTTAGAAAATGGCTAACATGGTAAATTTTATGTTATATATATTTTAACACAATAAAAATTTTTTAAAATAGAAAGACATAAACCATACATAATATATTTTAAAAGACAGTAACTTGGGAGGAGAGCCACTAAAGATTAAAGGAGGGTTATGCCTTCCCCCAAGCCACACTCTGGCTCTGCTTGGCCCCTCTGTGAGCTCCAATAACATCCGGGTGTTTTTCTGCCGTAACAGTACCACCTTGAATCTGTTTCTATGTCTGTCTTTTCTACTAGATTGGCAAGACTGTGTTCTTATTTATTCTTTTGTATCTCTGGTACCCAGAACAGTTCCCAACAGAGGTGCTCAATAAATGTTTCTTAGATGGATGGACGGATGAGTGGATTGGTGGAGGAGTGGATGGGTGGGTTGGTGGAGGAGTGGATGGGTGGGTTGGTGGAGGAGTGGATGGATGGATGGATGGATGGATGGATGGATGGATGGACAGATGAGAGGAGACACTTTCTTAAGTCTTCAATTCTGCGTTCACACTGGAATCTCCTGAAGGTAAAGACTTGGGATCTCAAAATATATCTCTCTCTCTTTCTCTCTCTCTTTCTCTCTCCCCCGCCCCCATTTCCAGTAACACCAAGAAAATGTTTTATATTTAACAACAGCTCAATACACTAAGGGAGAAAAAGGCTGCCATTTCCTCCCCAGCCAGCACACTCAGGAAAGCCTAGGGAAAGGAAGAAAGAAATCTTTAACAATATATATTGGATAATAGCATTAAAAGCCTCCCTTTCTCTAATGGAGGTACAATTTGGAGATAAACCTAAACCACCTTCCTCTCTGTGGCATATGATTAAAATCTGCTTTGTTCTTCTAATTTGCTATTCTCAAATTACCACACTGCTGCTGGCGCTGCAAACTCAGGCTTCACGGCTGCCCTTGAATTGCTGTACAACTTTTCCTCCTTTTTTTCTTTTAATCAGCACTGAACCAAGAAGATGCCATCTACACCTGGTGGAAAAACTATGTCTCCAAACCTGCAGGCAAAAGATGTCACTCAAGGTCCTCCGTGTCGTGATGACCCTCTGCTGAAATACTTGTCCCTGGACATTTGGGAACACGGGAGGTGAGATTATCCTTGACAAGGCTCCAGGTGGCATGAAAGAACCTGAAGTGTGTTTTCCACCCCTGACTCCTGAGATTTTGTTTCTCTTCTTCCTAAGCCTTCCAAATAGAGAGCCCGACAAGGCTGTGGCTGGTGCCGAACCAAAAACCACTTGGTTTTCATATTTTTCTAGAGGTCCCCTGCTCTGGGATTGCTAAGATTTCCACTTCCACAGTCAGTCTCAAAACTGCAGGGTAAATTACTTTAGAGGATAAATAGAAAATGCTATTGACGTCATCCTTCCTGTTCTTCTCTTTGCAATTTCTTGGGAGTTAATTTGAAATCTCAAACTACAAGCAATATCTGTGTCATGCCAAACATGTAAAGGGAAAGGGGAGATATCTTTCAATTATCTAGTTATGTTAGATGGCCAAATAATTATATAAACCTGATAAATTGATTATGATTTTTATTTGGATATACATTCAGCCGCAGGTTGCTAAAAGAAAGTAGACAGGGAAGAATTTACACTGTGTCCTTGGATGATAGGTCTAAGACATCAGTATGCTTTTTCTACCCAGAAGTGTGATCAGTGTATGGCTTTTCTTCTGTGCTATTTAAAAAGTTGTCAGTGGAAAGGAAAGTTTTACATCATTTAGACTACCAAGAACGTTCAAAAACAAAATAAGGGTAGTATTTAGTATAATGGGAGCAAATCCAAATCTCAAGACACAGTACTCCATCCTAATCTTGCTAAATATGAGACCTTAGGCCAATCACATAACATCTCTGGATCTCAATTTAATTAACTAGCTAATACATATTATTATTATCCTACTCAAAGACATCAAGAGGAATATAAGTGAAGATAAAGGTTGCTGATAAACAAAGAACCAATAAAGAGCCAACACTACCATAACACCTACATAACATACAGATCTCAAGGACTAGCATTATTTTCAGAACTATAGGCAGTAATTTGTGTATAGACCAGCCAAAAAATACATTATCTAGAAACATCAAGGAAGAGTTATTAGCCAGCTAGTTAATTAGGTTTTTGGTCTCCCTTTGATTAATAAGGCTAATTAGTTACTGACTTTTTAAGACAGCTTAATTTTATCATGACATCCATTAGCAAATGATATTGTGTTTGCATTTTCAGTTTGTGTTTGAAGACCCTAGTTCATTCAATCTTGACTTTCCAGATCAATGTTTACCATCAAAGCCTATAGTTTTAAAGCAACAGATTATACTTCTGGGGTGAGAGATAGTAAATCAAACCCTGATCTGCTAACATGCTAATTGCTTTCCCCTGCTACAGAATAATCATATTTCAAACTTTAGCATAATACACAGACATATTCAAACAAAACTCTATTGTACATCTAAGATTCAGGTCATTACATTACTAATATTAGATTATTTCTTTGAATAATTTTATAGAACTTGAATTATTTTAATTAATATTCACAATAACCCCCTGGAAACTAAGTAGAAAACAAAATTTGCCATAGGAGATATCTGAGAGATAAACAAATATTAAATAAAGGGTAAATTATTACAGCATAATTTGCAAAGCTGCTCCTCATATTACATGCTTAATTTTGTGGCATGTTGATAGGATTTTAAAATGTTTTATCTACTTAATGTTCATGACATTGTCTCAAAGGGCAACTTCCCTAGAGTGGAAATCCTACACTTTGAAACTCAGAACTTAAAAGCTGAGTGAGGTCTTTTGCATTCGCCAGTCCAAGCTCGGACATGAGGATTAAGGACAGGAAAATGCTTTTCCACTGACAACCCTGGTTCGGCTGCCCTACTTGCAGAAGAAAACGGAGACCAGCTCTTGTTCAGGCCAGAGTTGCCTAACAAAGAAAAATTGATCAAATACTCTTGGAAAAAATTCCAGAGCTCATAATCCATTGATTTGATCTACAGGGATGCCCCAAGCAGAAATATATTATTAATAGACAAAAAAGGAAGACTCATTATGCTGGTTTTGTTCATATCGCATGGTCTCTGCCACCACTTGCAAGGACATCAAAGACTCTCTTATCTGTGTCTCTACGCAAGACCTGTGCCTCTGGAAACTTTCATTCCTTATATCCAAGTGTCTGCTGAGAATTCTGCACTCAGTTGCTGTACGGGCACCTCAAAGTCAATGTACTCTAAATGGAACTAACCATCTTCTCCCCAACTGCTTCTTCTTTAGTCTGTCTCCTCAGCATCAGCTTCATGGGTGTGTGACCTGCACGTTTGCTCAGGGACCCATGCTTGGAAGGACCCTGTACTTTGTCTAATGGTCTGCTGTTGCCACCTTGAAATTCTTAATAATTTTTTGAATAGGAGCCCCGCCCACATTTTCATTTTGCAGTGGGCCACACAAATGATGCGACTAGGCCTGTCTCTCCTGGAATGGCATCACCATTACCTGGGACTCACCCTGATCTTCCCTTTCTTCACTCCCATGTCCAATCCTGCTGTCTCATGCCAAGGACTTTATACCAAGCAAGCAAGGGATCACCTTTCTTGTAATACCTTCTTCTCCTTCTGGAAGAGTTGACGATTTCCACTCATCTTTTAATTATTAATCAAGGTTCATCTATACCAAAGATACTGATTGATGCCCCACCTGATATAGATGCCTGCTCTTGGTCCTCCACCTGCATACAGCTATCTCTACATCTGTCATTGTGTCTTTGCATTACTATCTTGTTTACCTTTCCCCAACTGCCTGCAAGTTTCTTGACAGCTGATTTTTTTTTCTTTTATATCTCTGGTTCCCAGCTTTGTGCTTGGCATATATTTTAATAGAAGATATTTAACAAATGTTTATTGAATAAGATTGACATGGTTTCAAAAAACTTTAATTCACTTTTGAAAAACATAATTGCTTGATCTATACAAATGTTCTTCCTTTTTAGAATAAGTTTCATTTTTTTCCTAAAGTGATCCTCTCCTTTCCATCCTGCACCTTCAGGGAAAGTCAGCAAAGCAAACAACTCCAGAGCTTATGTTACAGCTAGAATGCATTTGCACTGTCCTCCGGGGTCGCTGTCCCGCAGGGTCACTTCTGTGAGTGAGAACAGCTGGGCCCTCTATACCTCTGGGGGCTTCCAGGCACTGCTGGCTTATACACAATGACTTATTTATGCCAAGATATTGCCAGAGTTCCTCAGAAATTCCACCAAGACTCCGGGGTACAGGAAAATAAGAACAGGAAAGGTGGCCCAGAGGGACAAGAAGGCAGTCACTAACCCCAGGTCCCCATGTGCTCTCACGGATGTTCAACATTTCATCAGATTTGCCATCATGGGAAATCCTTTTTTGGAAAACAATCTCTTGATTTGGCCAGGAGCAAAGAGTCAAAAGGAATTATTCCATCCCCAGCAACCGTGTGTAATCAGCACTTGGATATATCTGGGATAGACATGCCAGGATGAATTTCTTTATTCATTTAGTCACTCACGCAAACATTCACTGAACATCTATTGCAAGAAATGTTCCTCGTGGGGCACTACCGAGAGAGATAAAGGCCAAAAAGGAGCAGTCTCCACACTCGAGAAAATTAAGAATATTACTAGGAGACATAAATTCCACTAATGCCTTACTATTCCAAGTGCGGTCCGCAGATCAGCAGCAGGAGCATCACCCGGAAGTATGTTAGAAATGCCAAATTTCAGGGCCCTTCCCAAGACCTCCTGAATCAGAATCTGCATTTGGAAAAGAATTTAGGAGATACACAGAAACATCAGAGACTGAGAAGCACGTGCATACCTCTCCTAGAGCTCAATGCTGATTTTTTTGAGCCTGAATCAAAACCTCAGCTGCAAGTTCAAAACCTCTGCTCTAATGGCTCCTGACCACAATCCCATTGTTTTTTCCCATCTGTGGGCTCCACATGTGGCCCTCTGCTACTTCATGGGAGGAGCAACTTGAATTTATTCAAGATGAGAACTAAAAGAGGGCTGTGTTATCTTCCCAATGCCCATCACTTACGCCGTGTGAATCTCATATTAGACTCACCGTGGGATAAATTCTGATTTTTCCCTTCCTGCAGTATTTTTCAGTTATCCCAAAATGCCTACTCAGAAAAAGAAGTAACAGCTTAACAATTCAAGTGACTAATGGGCCTGACTCAAACAGTTTACATTTTAAACACTTAATGCATCCTTGCTGCACATTTTCCATAATCAAAAGAGGGATCTCAAAATAAGACATGGCTTTACGTTATTAGAGTTTTAAGAGTTAAGATTCAGCTGGAGAGCAAGCGCATTTGGGAAACGCTTACTACAGTAGAGCCTGGTCTTGTCCTTCTTACTCTTAACATCGAGACGCACATGCACACACATACACACCGGTATACGATCACTGCTAAGAATTCCAGATATACACAATCACACTGTCCATATACATTTTTGGAGTTTCTTACTTAATTAAGATCACTTCAGGTACCTTTAGCTTGTGATCTTAGAGATCCAAGATGCATGAAGGTTCTATTTTGTTTTATTTAGGTTTGGGGTTTGTTTATTGGTTTTTCTTCTTAACTTTTTAGAAGTTTCAGTAAATGGACAGTTACCTAAACAAGCAATTCTTAAGCTTGTAGGCCTCATATCTCCTTTACACTATTGAAGATCTATAAAATTTTTGTTTATATGTGTTTTATATATCTATATTTGCTGGGAACTTTTTAAAATATTCAATTAAAGATTCATTTAAAAATAACAAACCCACAGCACATTACCATAAATGACGTATTTTTACAAAAATAGCTATACTTTACCAAAAGAAAATTTAGTGAGAAAAGTAGCATTGTTTTACATATTTTCAAATATCTTTAATGTCCAACTCGATAGAGAGCTGGAATCTCACAAACGCTTCTCCAGTTAGTGCAGTGGGATGTCACACATCATGCAGCCTCTGGAAAACACCACTGCATGTCTGTGAGAGTGGAAAAGGTAAACAACATCTCAGCAAGGGTAACGAGACAGTTACCTGGGGAAAGAATCATTTTTTCAACAAGTGGTGCTGGGACAACTGGATCTCCATATGCAAAAGAACAAAGTTGGACCTCTATCTCTCCCCATACACAAAAATTAACTCAAAATGGATCAGAGATGGGGAGGGGCTGTTAATAGATACAGATTGATTCTGGGGTGATGAAAATATTCTGGAATTAGATAGTTGTGATGGTTGCACAACCTTGTGAAGATACTCAAATCCACTGAGTTGTACACTTTAAAGTGGTGAATTTTATGGTATGTGAACTACATATCAATAAAAAGTGGATCAAAGTCCTAAACGTAAGAGCTAAAGCTACAAAACTGTTTTAAGAAAGTGTAAGCATAAATCTTCATGACCTTGGATTGGGCAATAGTTTCTTAGCTATGACACCGAAAACACAAGCAACAAAAACTACATATAAATTGAACTTTATCAAAAGTAAAAACTTTTTTGACACCACCAAGAAAGTAAAAAGACATCCCATAGAATGGGAAACAATATTTGCAAATCATTTATTGTATAAGAGGTTTGTACCCAGAATATATGAAGAACTCCAACTTAATAATAAAAGACAACCTGATTTAAAAATGGGCAAAGGATCTGAATAGACAGTTGTCCAAAGAAGATATACAAATAGCCAATAAGCACATGAAAAGATGCTTGATGTCATTAGCCATCAGGGAAATGCAAAGCAAAACCGCTTCACGCTCAGGATGGTTATAATCAAATAGATAATAATAAGTGTTGGAGGGAACGTGAAGAAATTGAAACTCCGATGCACTGCTGGTGGGAATGTAAAAGGTACAGCCACTTCGAAGAACAGTTTGGCAGTTATTCAAAAGATTAAACATAGAGTTACTGTCTGACCCAGTAATTCCACTTCTAGGTACATGCCCAAGAGAAATGAAACGTGTCTAGAGAACAACTTTAACAGGAATGTTCATAGCAACATTATTCATAATAGACGAACTGTGGAAACAACCCGAATCTTCATCAACTGATGAATGGATAAACAAAATCGATATATCCATACCATGGAATACCATTTGACAAGGAAAAGGAAGTACTGATCCATGCTACGACATGGATGAACCCTGAAAACAGTGTGCTAAGTAAAAGAAGCCAGGCACGGAAGGTCATATATTGTATGACTCTATTTTATCAAATGTCTGGAATAGACAAATCTACAGAGACAAGAAGTGGATTAGTGGTTGCCTAGGGCTGGGAGGTATGGAGGGAAATGGAGGTATGACCACTGAAAGGCATGGTATTCTTTTTGAGATGATGAAAATGTTCTAAAACTGATTGTGGTGATGGTTGTAAAACTCTACAAATATATTAAATTGTATACTGTAAGTGGGTATATTATATGGAATGTGATTTATATCTCAATAAAACTATTACCCAAAAAAAGCAAACAATATCTTAGTATTATTTTGAAAACAGATCCCATGAAAGGACCTCAGAGACTTTCAGGAGTCCCTGGACCACACTTTGAGAACCACTTACTCAGACAAAGCATCTACAATAGGTATTGTGAGTTATCTTTCTAGGAGCCATTTCCCCCTTCCTCTTACCAAAGAGATCCCTGATTTGGGGGTATTCACTCTCCCCTATGTAGATCACCACCAGGAAGGAAGTTGACCCCACCCTAAGTCCCAGGGTCAGGCTCTGTGCCTTCAGCTAATTGGCACCTTCCCTTCCCCGGGTCATAGTCACTGGTTCAGGGGTGGAGGATGTGACCTAGGAGGTCCAATCAGAATGACTGTAGGACTTCTACTGCAGATGACGAATTGGAAATGGCTTCTCTCTTCCCCTGGAGGGTGTCCTATGAAAATGTGAAAACTAGCACTGCCATTAATATAACCATTTCACTAGTAGCCCTAAGATGAAGCCATCGCGAAAGGTAGGAAGAAGCAAGGGGACTCCAGAGAACGGGGCCACAGTCCTTGAATTAAGTTCTTAACTCAGGACTTCTGGACATATGAGTCAATCAATGTCTTTAATGTTGAAGCCAGTTTGAATGGGAATTTGTTGCATGTAGTTAAAAGCATTCCAGCTGATACACCATCCAAACGACGTGGAGCTAACAGAGTCGCATTCTCCCTGAAGTCAATACACTTTGCCTTTGCTTTGAAAGTATCAAGAGAGAAGATCTTAGCACACCGTTGGAATAACATCACTTTTTTTAGGATACCCTTAATATAAAGAACTGGTGCATGTAATCTAGGCCCCAAAACGTCAGAGCTGGGCCACGGTAGTCCACAAACTGTCTCTCCCCTCTGTTCCCTTTGTGCCTGATTTTCAGTAGTCTCTGAATGGAATTCTAGATAAGTTTGACAGAGAAAAGTGTTGGATTGTCCTTACTAGCAGAAAAGATTGGGCTGTCAGTGGGACCTAGCTTGGACTTCACCAACAGGATAACCATGGGGCCTGATATTTAGCACATATGTATGTTTGCATCCAATTCCCATTTCAGCAGATAAGCTTTTTTTCCAACTAAATTGATTAGAATAGTAACACTCTGCATTTAGGAGATGTTTTAACATTTACAATATTGTTTTACATACACCATCTCAACAACCCCATGTAGGTTGGCAATTGAAGAATTAGATGATGCCGATTTTATAGAAAATATAAAACAGGAGACCCAGCTACTTGCTTAAGGTCTTATACAATCAGAAAGTGATGGAGTTTGGGCTTAAAGTCATTGGATTCTAAGTCAAAACCTTTACATGACTTAGGGTTATCTCTAATATATTTTCACAAAGTATTAAGGCAACGGTCACTATTTTTTCAGCTCTTACTTTGGGACGGATACTAAGCTAAGCACTTGACATATATTCCTCATTTAATCCTTACAACAAGTTTATGAGTCTATATTATCATTATTTCCACTCGATAGATAAGGAAACTGAGGCCCAAAGTGGTAAGGTGACTTGCCCAAAGACAGTCGGCTAGTCAGGGTTCAAATCCAAGCAAGTACCCTCCCAGAACACATGTTCCCAACCACTTTGCCACCCTGCCACTTGAACAAGCACAAAGCTTGTGTGTTGTATCGAGCTGTGCCTGCTCTAGACTTTTAGCTGCGCAGAACCTACCACTTCAGTAAAGACTGAACTGATATTCAACAAAACACACTGCAAAGAATTACCTAATAATTTTTCTTGTTCTGATATTTGAGCATACAAAGATTGCTTAAAATCAGCCAGGGCTTAGATAACATCTTATTAAAATCACCTGAAAGGTTTACTGTAAAAATAATGACAACTTAATTTGACATATTCCGAAAGACATTCCTGCATGATTAGCCAACAGCTGTTACTCCCCACCACACACATACATGTGTGCGCACACACACACACACACACAGACTCCCCTGTTCCTCCCACAATGGCCAAGCCCACCTCCCATTACAGAGAGGGAAGATGCCAGATGCACACATTCTTGGAAGCTTTTGCAGCGAGGGCCTGGGCATGTGGCCCAATCCTGGCCAATAGAATCTGATGGGAAGAGTGCTGAGCCCTCTAGGAAAGCCCTCTGTGATGAAAAAAAAAGAAATGCACAAGGAAATACCTCCTCTTGGATGGTGGATGTGGTGGTCCCTGACTAACATCCAAAACTACTGCAGCTTCCTCATAATCAGGGTGACAATAGTGACATAACTGACAGACTGAGGATGGCAAAGTGGAAAGATGGAAAGTCCCTGAGTCCATACAGAGCTTTGGAACAACCTGAAGCTGCCCTCTCTCTCTGGACGTCTTGGTAGGTAAGGTAATATGTGCCTGATTATTTAGGCCTCTGCAACCTGGCTTCTCTCTTACTTGCAGCCAAAAGCAGCCTAACCCTCAAGTCCCAAGAAGCAGTGCTCCAGAGATGAAAGAGCTCTGGGTATTGAGTCAAATGACTTGGGTTCTAATCCCCTTATTTTTCCAGTGTCCCAAATTGTTTAATCTCTCTGAATCTCATTTTCCATATCTATAAGATTGAGATAACACTCAGTAACACACTAACATCCATAAAACGGAGATAATGCAGGATAATTAGGAACATCACATGAGATAATGTGTACACAACCACTCTGTCAATAGAAATGTTTTGTTTAAATGTAATTTGTCTTGTTAATAATTAAACCACAGACTTTTTTTTCTTTTTTTGCTGAGTGCGGTGGCTCACGCCTGTAATCCTAGCACTCTGGGAGGCTGAGGCGGGTGGATCACTCAAGGTCAGGAGTTCAAAACCAGCCTGAGCAAAAGCGAGACCCCATCTCTACTAAAAATAGAAAGAAATTAATTGGCCAACTAAAATATATATATATATATATAAATTAGCCAGGCATGGTGGCACATGCCTGTAGTCCCAGCTACTTGGGAGGCTGCAGCAGAAGGATTGCTTGAGCCCAGGAGTTTGAGGTTGCTGTGAGCTAGGCGGATGCCACGGCACTCTAGCCCAGACAACACAGTGAGACTCTGTCTCAAAAAAAAAAAAAAGACTTTTTTAAATGTAGCCATCTAGCTAACCCGACTCCTTGGTTTACAAAAAGAGAAAATTGACTCCAAATGTCCAATGACTCACTCACGATCACACAGCTGGTTAGTAACATAACTAAACCACACATTTGATTCTCAATCCAATGCTGTCATGTTAACTCCATGTTGATAGGTAACGAGTTGTAATAAATATTGGTTGGGTTAGAACTCATTCACTCAACTAGTGTTTAATGAACACATACCGTATGCCAGGTACTAGTCTGAGCACTAGGGATTCAGTGGTAAACAACATCAACAACAAAAGTTTCCACCCTCATGAATTTAACAGTCTAGAAAGGAAATTATTCAATCTACATCTATATTTACTGAGTGCCTACTGCACACAAAGCACTATGTTAGAATTTCTATTCAAATGCAAATTTCCGGCCAATTCCAACGTCAGCCACGTTTACCAGGCTTTGCCAAAGAATGAATAATGTCAAAAGTCTATGTTTTGCCCAATAAAAGTAGGAATTAAAAATGGCAATTTCATTAGAAAGAGTTGTGACCAACCTTGCCAGACCCAAAACAGCAATGCTGAATGAAAGAGGGTTAGAGCTAAGCCTCGTCCTCCTATAATACCAAGATTTCAGGGTTGGCTCAATTGGATAAGTCCAGGAAGGGAAGCAACTCCTTCCCTTCCCGAAGCCTCTGTCTGGGGCCCTAGATTCTCCTTTCACTCCCTGTCCATCTGGAATTCCTCTTCCACCTGCCTAAACATTCACACACAAATGATATGATGGGACAACATCCCAGACCTTCGAAAAGAGACAAAGCCAGTGACATTCGCATCTCCTGCTAGAACTGGCCACCAGTCTGCTAAAACTGGGCCATTAGGTTGTGTGTCTAAAAGTTTTCTTTGTCCAAATACCACCAAAATTATATCACTTGAAAAGGAATACTTAAAAGCTGTTAATTAGCAAAACCTCTTTCCTATAATGAATATGGTGGTAGATGCAAAGATCCTGGGGTGGGGGGAATTACAGCAAGAAGAATATACTGCCTCTTCCCGTTTGAGTAAAGCACTCTGAAGAGGAACAAAGACACGCCCTTTCACCATTACCCTGTGATCAGCGTGCAGCCAGGCAATTCTCCCTTAGCTTCTGGCTTGGTGAAGGCTTCATCTTTTGATGCACAGGCATACTTTGGGGGTACTACAATCTGAAATACAAGCAGCAGTGTGTAGAATCTAACAAAGCATTTCTTTGAAGGCAAACACCAAGTTTCCTGGTGATGGAAATGGATCCCAGTGGCCTTTGGATTGGGGCATTCCAATCAGTTCTGGAATGACAGCCTTCCTGCCAGACTCTGGACAGGTTAAGTTTGCAAACTCACAAGGAGGGCCGCTTTGGCCATTCAGATCATGAATCTCAACTGGCCTTCAGTCACTGGTTCAAACCTCACACCTTGGATTTACCTCCTTAAGTGTCTCAAAATTTTACTGAAAGTTCAGCTATTTTAACTGTCAGATAATATATCACAGACATACAGGAGCTTTGGATCCAGACAACCCTGGATTTGAATTCCAGCTGCTCAATCTCTTTTTAGAGATGTGGCCTTGAACAAGTCACTTAAGCTCTTAGTGGCTCAGTTTTCTTATCCTTAAAATGGGAATAATATCTACTCAAAGGATTGTGGTAGAAATCAGATATAATGAGTGTAAAGCTGGCACACAGGAGATGCTCAAGAAATGGCACCAGAGCTATTTGCTTGGTCCCAAAGATCAGTCCTGAACTTTCTGTCATCACCTGCATCCATCACCTGCAGCTGCCCTCCAGCACCTTGCTAGGGAAACCTGTGCGAGCAGCTCATTCTTCTTTCAATCTGGAATGCTCACTTACTAGAGAATGCAGACTAATGAACTCCCAAGGACGTGTGGCCTGAGTTTCCCCACTTATTTTGGGCCCCACAGGCACTTCTGGGGCGAACAGGGCAACCAACACTTGTTCAAGAACCTCTGCTGCTCTTACAGAGTTTCCAAAGCCAGGCAGGCACCAGAGGTGAGTGCTCCTAACTCAGACAGGCAGGCATAGGCTAGGAGGGAGGGTATGTGTGACACTCTGTGACAGTCCATACAATCCTTTAACTGTGTGAGTCTCTGGGAGGAAGGAAGGGAGGAGACATGGATGGATTCTCCTAGAACAAGTGCAGGTAACTCCAAATGATTTTGTTTTGCTTTGGTTGTTTGTTTTTTTTTTAATCCTTTTGTTCTCTAAACAAATGGGAGATCTTCATAACCTCACACCTCGAAGTGCAATTTCTTTTTTTTCTTTTTTTTCTTTATTGAAGTGTAATTTACATATCATGTCTTTACTCCATTTTAAGTGTACAGTTAAATGGTTATTAGTAAATTTACCAAGTTGTACAGCTATTCACATAAATCAGTTTTAGAGGATTTCCTACCCCCCATTGAGACCCCTAATACCCATCCCCAAATACATTTGCTCGCCATCAAATTGGTATTGACTGATTAACACTATGGTGCTCAAATGGTGGTGGTGTTCACTAGGGATTTGGGAGGTGCGGGGTAGGCCCACATCCGAGAGATGTGGGGAGCACTATGAAGGGAAGGGGCATGCTTGGAAGTGCAATTTAAATTCCCGGTTTGGAATACTCTGGGAAAGTATGAGGTCCAAAATTACCAAATAAAATCTTTTAATTCATTTTAATTGATTAACTAATACTCTCCATTTGGGAGCAGAAAAAGGTGTAGCGCAAAATAAAACATCTGATTGTTTTAAATCAATGCCCAAATCAACATTTTGAAACATAACATTTTAACCTCTTTGGCATGAGTTAGGCCATAAGAACTCGAACTTTCCAAACTGTTATTAGACTAGCTACAATTTATTGTTTCCCAGAACACCAGACAACAAATACATGTCCTTTGGGGACGATTCATCTATTTTAAGGAAGACTTAGTCCTGCGGGAGGGAAAAAAAAAAACAAATGTCAACTTCAAGCGTTTCAGGGCAGGCAGAACCTCGCTCGCTCTCTGCTGCCAGTCCCTCTGTTATCTACATATTTCTTAAGAGTTAAAAGACCTGTGCACCCACTCTAGGACTTAAAGCAAAGCGCACAAACCACACTCTCTGAGTCACAAGATAGTATATGCCAAACGTTTCTGTGCAACCCTTGTAGCAGCAGAAAAACTGCCTATCTTGCTAATCCTTTTATTATTAAGTGTAGCAGTGGTGCTCAGCTCAGAATGAAATTCAAGATCCTCCAGAAAATTCAACGGGAGCCTACTTTCCTGGGAGATGGTGGGGGGCCACCATATTCCTGCCTTGAAACTTGTCCAGCCGTCAGCTTACAGATTAGTTGCAACTGTCCCGGTGTCACAAACTCCCACTAGCAAAAATTTAAAATTAAAAAAAACAGGGAAAGACCTTTCATTCATTCATGGCTCACACAGCCTAGAGGCGGATTCCTGCCACTGGGAGACGCTGCCTCACTCACCTCCCACGGGCAAAGGTGGTGTGCCCTGTATTTTAAAAACAGCTCAGTCCTGGAGCCTCAAGACTCCTAAAGGTGAGAAGAGGAAATCCCAGATATAAATAATTAAATAGACTTAAAAGTCAGACGCTAATAGTGTTGAGCCTTGACACAGTCTTTCCAGATCATGTGTGCCTAGTGGGGCATCTTTGGGGTCACGGAAGAGGGACTCACACCTGCCTACATATACACACACAGCAAATGCACACACACACACACGCACGCACGCTCGCCCACACACACGCACACACACCCTAGCAGTTCACACTGGATCCCTTGACAGCTCCAAGGCATTTACTACCCAAGGATGGGGCTGCCAGCAAAGCAGCCTTCACCCAAACAACTTGCCCTCTCTAACTTGGGCGACAGTGAATGTCCATCAAGATTCTAAGGGGCGCTTTTTCCCAGGACCCAGGTTCCTGCCGGAGTCTCCACTTGCTGGCCTCACAAGCCCTTTTCCTTTCTTTGAAACACTAGGACTTCACACGTTCCCTTTCCAGATAGCTCCAGTCCGATGCAGCGCGCGCTCCATCCCTCAAGGCTGGAGCCCATGGCTGCCCAGCCTCTCTCACTCTGGGGAAACTTCGCCACCGCCCCACGCGAAGTAAAGACCACCGGCAGGGTGGCAACACGGAGCAGGAAGCAGGTGCCCTGAGACTGAGGGCACCTCAGAGAGAAATGAGTGAACCCGGGCTTGTGCACGCCTTCCCACGTGGAGGAAGGGAGGAAAGACTAGTGGGCGACATGCAGGTGCCCCTTTCGGCCCTCGGAGCTCCCATTTTTTTGGCGGAGTAGAGACCAGAAAGGCCAGTGTCCCCCGGAGGCAGCTATCCCGCGCCCCCAGCCTGGGCGCAGTGAGACGCGCGCGCAAGGTGCGTGCCAGAGGAAGGGGACCAGGCACGGATAATGTGTGCCTGGCACCTGCGAGGGACCGTGCCCCTCTGCTTGGCTAGTGCTCCCAGCCTCACAGGACTGAGGAAGCAAAATCTGGCTTTCTAGCCGCACCCCCCCTCCCCGAGTGGGTTCCCTGTCCTCGCACGCCCACCGCAGAGGCCCCCCTGCCCTATTCCGGCGTGTGCCCCGCGCCCTGCGCCCTCGCCCAGCACCACCCGCACCTGGATGTGACAGGAGATCTCCGAGTCGTCCAGCAGCCGGATGGTGCATTTCATCTCCTGGCTGAGCGATTTGATGCTGGAGCTCCGAAAGTGGATCATTTTCATGGTCCTCCTGCCTCTCGGCACACAGTGGCAGGAGGCGAACATGCACCGCGGCCGGGGGTAGCGAGCGGGAGGCTGGGGGCCGGCGCGGTGCTCGCCCGTGCGGACACACACACTCGCGCACGCACCGTGCGGGACACCTGGGCGCGGCTCAGCCCCGGGACAGCGGCAGCGTCGGGCGCCTGCGGCCACACATGCCTGGCGACCCGGGCGCGGCGGGCGGGTCCCTCCCTCCTCCTCGCTCGCCTCCGCCTCGCCTTCTCCTTTCCCCGCCTCCTTGTGTCGCGCGCGCTCGTGCGCCTCCCTCCGCCCGGGATCGCCAGCCGAGGAAGCCTGGAGCCCGTGACCCCCGGCGGGCGCGCGACACTCCCACGCGCGCGGAGCGGCTGGCTGAAAGAGGAGGCGGAGGGACCGCTGGTGCGGCTGGCCTGGGCGCCCTGGCGGTGGCCTGCTCCGCCGCCGCCGCCGCTGCGTCAGGCTGGGCAGGGCTGCCTTCCTCGGCCTCGCCGCCTCCTCCCTTCCCTGGCCGCGATCGCTCTGGCTCCTGGCCGTGCGCGCCCCTGCCCCGCTCCCCCGCGCGCCCCACAGCTCCCTGCTCTGCTCAGCCCCGGGGACCTGGCCGCGGGTGGGGGACGGAGAACGATCCTGACCCACGCCCCCAAGGAGGATTCCGCCGCCGGCAAGGATTGCTGGGCCCAGAGCAAGCCCCCTGAGAGTGACAGGAAGCCCTGTCAGGACTACACCGGGAATACAGCTAATAGTGACAATCTCTGGTATTCTCGGTGATTTTTTAAGCCATTGTTTTATTTAATGTTAATGACGAGTCAATTCTTTTCTCCAAGAAATTCGAAGCCTTCCTTAGGCAATTCCTCATTTGTATCTCCCAACATCTCAGTGTGATCTTTTGTTGGAGGACCTTAGACCCGATGCAGGAGGGGTCCCTGTCTTACCCTCCCCTTTTAGAAGCCCTCCTCCAGCTCCCTGTCGCCCAGAAATTGAGGAGTCTACTAGCATAGGAGATGTGCCCCACCCCGTTTTAGACCAGTCTCTGGGTACCGAGGACCCTGGAATTCCCTACCCTGCTCCAGAATGTTGAAGGGATCTCCTGCCTCTCTGTTGTCCCCAGGATGGCCAAGTCTCTGTGTGATGTGCCCAAGGCCCAGGGGCTGTCAAGAGGCAGCTGTTGAGGCAGGTAGATGGAGCTTGAATCTGAGGGCTGGGACGTCCAGGAGGGAAAAGACTGAGGCCTCTCGCCCTATTACTGCCTTTACCTGAACAGAACAGGCCATTGTGCAGGAACATTTGTCAGAGGAAGGATGTGTTGCCTAGCTGTCAGCTTTTTCAAGGTTTGCTGCTGACCCTGCACAGATGCCCCTCATCCACAGGTCTGCCTGTCCTGGGAGTGGAGGAGGGGTGGCCCAGACATTTCCCCTACCTTGATCCAGTCTGAGGGGCTGCGTATGCTCTAGGGTACTGGTTGGGTAGACACAGGCCTGGCGGGGTCTGCATCGCATTTGGACTCCTCCTTCTGCTTGCGCCTTCCTCCTCTGTGGTTGATCACTAATAAATACCCTACAGGCCAGACTCATTTTGACATCTGCTTCTGGAGACTCCAAACTGCAATGCTTTGTCAAGATGGGAGGATAGAATTTATTTCATGTAACGTTTGATAGCCGGATTATTGCTTACAAATATTTAGACAATAGTATGTGGGCTTCTTTCCCTGGGCCCTTCCACAGTTAGGGCGGGGCCAGATAGAGAAGTCAATATCCAGGGTCCAGGAAGATATGAGTTTCATTCTTAGCCCAGCAACTGGGCAACCCTGGGATCTTCAAAAAGTCTCTCTATTTCTTTTCTCATTTCTAAGGGGAGCACACCTGTGGTTGTTCTGCCCATCCCGCAAGTGACTGAGGAGCTGGGATGAGACCGGAGGCCAGGTTACAGCCTATCATCTGTCAACCCCAAAGCACAGGTGAGGTGGCAGGGATGAAAACTGCAGCTATGGTTGAATCATCTCTCCCCACCCAAAGAGCAGATAGCCCAGAGATCCAAGAGAAGTCACCACTAGACACAGTCTTGCTTTTCCTCTAAGTCCACACATTTTTCCATCCTATTATAGGAAATAGGACCTGTAGTCCCCAAAGAGTCATGTCAATATCCAAAAATTATCTCAAATTTCAAGGAAGTAAAATAAGACCAACAAGGACAGTAGGGGAAAAAAACAGAACAGAGGTCACCCAATGTGGGATTGCAAGAAACAGAATTTGAGGAAATGAGGAGAAGCTGAGATTGGTCATCTGGCCTGGTTAGGAATAAAGGCTGAGATTTAGCTTGTAGGAAGATATGGACTCTGGGAGCACTTGGCACACATGAAAAAAAAAACAGCTAGGTAAACTGCCATTTATGGTCACCTGGAATGAAGTACCCACTGAAGACAGGGCTTTGGGAAATCAAGTGGCCATTGTCAAAAAATAATAATAATAATAGTATGAAGAGCAAGAGGAACTCAAAGAGTGAACTCCAGGGATGAGTGTAAAACTGGACCACTTTTTTTTAAAAAACCAATGACACACTCTGAGTCCTAAATTCTCTTTTTAAAAATCTGTATCATTTCAAACGACAGAGCTAAAAGAATGTTTTATTAATTGAACCACCAGGCTGAAGCAACTGAAAAACCAAACTTCACAATTTCATCTACAAGTTGCAAAACTATAAAGTCAATTAAATCATCAGCTTCACCAGCTTTCATACTTACCAGGAGGAAAGAGTGGGAATCTGAGAGTAGGAACGGGACTTGGAGGAGTCCCAGGAACTCAGGCCCCAAACCCCCTTGGCAGCAGAAGCAGACTCTCTTCCTTCTGTTCCTGCCTTGGTTGAAGATCCTCTTCCAACCTCACCTGAGCCAGTTCTGCTGGAAAGGGAAGCCAATCTCCTCCCACCGCCTCTGCTACTCCCACTCTTATACTTGAACCAGATCCAGGCACACCCTGGGGGATCAATTACAAAGTCAACCCCTGGAAGTGAAAGAATTGCAAGATTCTGCTAATTTAAACTGAAAAGTGTGTGTGCGAATAAATCCAAATTTTTCAATTTGAGTGGACTTCCTGGTGGCTCTGGTTCCAATGTACCATCTAAATTGATTGACTGACTTCTGGACTCAGCTAAATGAAGATGAGAAGGAGATTCCCTGGTATGTGTACAGGGAAGAATCCAAAGAATCAAGGAGGAGAACATATTGCAGTAAATTTTCATGTGCAGCCAACTTACCTCTCTTCTAACTGTGTCTCTCCTGAGGGGACCTCCACCAAGGCTTTCAGAGAATCACTGGTGAAGGAGGTGCCACCATCTTTGAAAAACACCACAGTGGCTGCTCTCTGTGGCCAGGGATGCTGTGAAAGACACTGCAGGCAAAAGGAGCGCCCTGATTTAAATGGGGATGATGGGAGCCAGGGTTGCCAGAGGACAAATAGTGGTATTTGTAAGTCTTAACCTTGAGTGCCAAGAAAGACTGGTTCAGTCATGAGCAGTGGCACCCAAGTGGACTTCAGAGTGGTGTGACCCAAAAAATTTGCTGGTGGATGAGCATCCAATAAGATCCAGTTTGATCTGTAGGATAAACAAAATTTCTATGTCTGGTGAACAAAAGCCACACTAAAACCCCCTTAAAAATATTCCCAAATCTGAACCTGTTCCCAAAGACAACCAGAGACATTTGAGTAAAGGAAAGATGGGTCCACTTGCAGTGTGAGGACATCAGCCATGGCAGTGGCTGCAATGTCCAGTTCTCAGTGAAGAAGTGGCAGTGGGAGAGAGTTTGGTGTCTCATGCTCAGTGGTAGTCGCTGCTGTGCCTTATCAAAACACTTCCCAAACCATGGGTCACAACACTTTGGTGAGCCACAAATGGATAACAGGTGGTCTGGCCACAAAAGATCCACGGTTATAAATACTGTATATTGATTTTTAAAACTTTTAAGCATTTTTACAGCATTAAATATTGATAATTTAAAAAGAAATAGTTATTAATCTAACAAAATTTGTGCAAGATCTATACAAGGAGAACTAAAAAAACCCTGATAGAAGGAATCAAAGAACAAAATAAACAGAGAGAGAGAGTCCACGTTCTTGGATAGGAAGACTCAACATTGTCAAGATGTCAGGTCTTCCCAAATTGACTTATAGGTTCAGTGCAATCCCAAACAAAATCTGAGCAAGTTATTTTGTGGATATCAACAAATTTTTTGTAAAGTGTATATGGAAAGGCAAAAGACCCAGAGTGGCCAACACAAGACTGAAGTAAAACACAGTCAAAAGACAGACACTATCTGACTTTAAGACATAATATCAAACTATGCAATCAAGACAATGTGGTCCTGGCAAAAGAATAAACAAATAAATCAATGGAACATAATAGAGAGCTGAGAAATGGACTCACACAAATACAGTCAATTGATTTTGACAAAGAAGCAATCCAATGGTGAAAGCATAGTCTTTTCAACAAATAGCACTGGAAAAAATGAGCAAAAGCTCTGAGCAGACACCTCACCAAAGAAGATATGTAAATGGCAAGTAAGCATATGAAACAGTGCTCAACACCATATCTCATTAGGTAATCACAAATTAAAACAACAATGAGATACTACTACACACCTATCAGATGGCTACAATACAAAACACTGACCACACCAAATGATGGTGAGGATGGGGAGCAACAGGAACTCTCATTTATCACCCGTGGGAATGTAAAATGGTACAGCCACTTTGGAAGACAGTTTAATGGTTTCTTACAAAACTGAACATAGTCTTACCATACAATTCAGCAATTGTGCTCCTAAGCATTCATAAAAATGAGTTGAAAACTTATTTTTTGTCCACACAAAAGCCTGCACATGGGTGTTTATAGCAGCTTTATTCATAATTGCCAAAAAGTGGAACCAACCAAGATGTCCTTCAATAAGTGAATGGATAGACAAATTGCGGTACATCCACACAATGGAATATGGTTCAGCGAAATAAGAAATGAACTCTCAAGACATGAGAAGACATAGAGGAACCTTAAATGTAGATTGCTAAGTGAAAGAAGACAATCTGAAAAAGCTATAGTATGTATCGTTCCAATTATTTAACATTATAGAAAAAGCAAAACTATAGAGCCAGCAGTAGAAGATTATTAATTACCATGAGTCAGGGAAAGGGGTGACATAAATAAGTGAGAGTACAGGATATTTTCAGAGTGGTGAAACTATTATTCTGTAAATACTCTAATGATGGATAAATAACATCATGCCTTTGCCAAAACCCATGGAAGTGTGCAATGTCAAGAGGGAAGCCTAATATAAACTATGGATGTCTGTTAATAATAATGTATCAATATTGTTCCATCAATTGTAGCAAATGTACCACGCTAATGCAAGATGTTAAAATAGGGGAACCTGGAGAGTAGGGTAGGCAGAATATCTGGAAAGTCTGTACTTTCTGCACAATTTTTCAGTAAACCTAAAAATGCTCTTAAAAATAAAGTCTATTAAAAATGATCGTTGAAAATATTTTGAACACTATGAAATTCCTGAATTCAGTAAGTATTATTTTGGGACATGTAAGTCCATGCTGTATTAACTTGCAGTCAGCAAGCACTCGACAGGAGTCACAACACACAGCACCTGCCTGTGCCTTTGACTTGTCTGTTAGACCATCCCAGGTCCTCTGATGGTTAATTCAACTGTAGTTTGGTTATCATCAGAGCAACTCTTTGTCTTTCCGTTGAATGCAAAATATTTAGTTTTCTTTATTAATTTGCTCTTTTCACAATTTTTTACTTGTGTAAAGGATATATTGGTTTTTCATTATTGATATCATTTGCTATTAAATGATCGATTTTTTATGAATTCTCTCCATTGTTTCTTGGGGTTTTTTTTAATTTTTAGTTGCTTCGGGAGTTTTCAATTAGCCTGTTTCAGGTGCTTATTAGAATGTGTTTGTATTTCTAATAATAATAAACATAATTTAATTAATTCTACTCATTAAAAGTTATTTCAGGCCTTTGCAACATGAGGAGGTTAGTTTGTAAAAATATTTTAGGGTACGTGGGTCAGTAATGTTTATATTTTGTGTATTTTTTCAGAATTTTTGTTATTGAGTTAAACGAAAATTAAAGTTTCAACATTTTTATTTTGTTTCTACATACTTCATTTTTTAAGTTTTTCCATATAATTTATTTTAAAACATTCTTAAGAATGAAGATGACTGTGAAATATATTGATCAAAAGATTTTCTTAAGCTCTAAAGGCCTCTGGTCCCATTGAGTATTTTGTATTTAAATATTTATTTTTTACACATATTTATGTATGGAAAGTTTTTTGATTAAATTTTAAGAGCTATCAGATTCATAAGAGAGACACAGCAACAAAAAAAGTGTTTGCATCACTAGGTAATTTATAAAGACTGTCTCAAATTTGGATTTATCTGCCCCAATACATCTTCTCTTCCTCAACTAGATGTAGCGTTTGCAGCTATCAAATGAAACAATGGTCCCACACAAACTACACCGCCACCTCAGCCCTACTCCTACATATTACACAAAAAAGATGCAATCATTTTTATGCATCTGCATGAAAAAAATAAGAAATAAAGTTCTTTTATGAGATTGGTTACAATAATATCAGAGCACTGGTTACAAAGTTAGAAAATTAATCGCTAAAGCTAAAATGCCTCACACAAATGCAGAATTGCTCTTTTTGTCTGCCTGCATGGAAATTGTCAAAACCTAACTGGGACCACTGAAAGCAAAGGAAACAGAAAAGAGTCCCCCATCAGATCATACTATTAGCAGACACACAGACGACATTACATGTAGTGGAGAAGCCACACAAATTCAGAAGATTATCAATTGATTGGTGTAACTGCAGATATGAGTAACTATGTCAGTTTATAGCACTAATTAGAAAGCCCAAAGAGAAGTGATTAGAGAAACATTATTTATTTGTTCTATAGCCAAAATACTAAATCAAACTATTGCAGATGAATTATTCAAGGTAATAAATGAAGATTTACGGGAAAAAAGAAATATGATGGAAATACTGCAAATGTCTGTGTACTCATGATTTGGTTGTAATATCAGGGAAATGTAAAGGTCCTATATAGAATGAATTTTATCTGAAACCTTGAGATTCAAGTAACACATATTGTTTATTCATAGTGAAGCTCTCATATTTAAATGTTTGCCTATGCCTCTGAATTGCACATTGAATGATGAAACTAAAATGGTGAATCTAACAAAATACAAGCTCCTAGAGTCTGTCTGGTTTCAGCTTTCAGTGAAGCATGGAATCAGAGTACCACTCCATTTTTTATACCAAAATGTATTAGCATTCCAAGGAAGAGAGTTGTCAAGAATGTATGTGCTAAAATGAGGATTTTCTTGCAAACAAATCTCACCTTGCAGATTTGTTGAAGGATATTCTTAGCCTAAATAAAGTAGCTTAACTGACATGTTTGTGTACCTGAATTTAAATTGAAAATTTTAAACTTAAAATTTAAAAATGTGTAAAACATGTGTGTGTCTGCACGTGAATTAACTAGTATAATGTATTCAAAGCAAAATACCAACTTTGGAGAAATCAAGTTAAAATAGTTCACATGTGATAACTAGTCAATTTTATTAATGAACTGTTAGGATTAGTATCTTGGTATCTGTATGTGCTGAAGAAAAAAAGCTTCACTTTATTTGTAAATATAAGCATATCTCATTTTATTGCTCTGACGGAGGTATACAAGGAGATTAATGTTATTTTCATGACTGCTAACAAAACATCCTTTCTGCTGCCCATGTATCAAGAAGGAATTTCAACTTTCAAGTCTTATTATTTCAGAAATACATTTTGTAAGGCTATAGCTGCCATAGATCGTGATTCTTCTGATATGTTTAGGCAAAGTAAACTGAAAACCTTCTGAAAAGGATTCACCATTCTAGATGCCATTGAGAACATTTGTGATTCATGGAAGCAGGTCAAAATATCAACATTAGATACGGTGCAACATTAGGTGCTCACGTGTGTAATCCTAGCACTTTGAGAGGCCAAGGTGGGAGGATTGCTTGAGGCTAGGAGTTCAAGACCAGCCTAAGCAAAAGTGAGATCCCGTCTCTACAAAAAAATGGAAAAATTAGCCCAGCATGGTGGCATGTGCCTAGAGTCCCAGCTACTCAGGAAGCTGAGGCAGGAGGATCACTTGAGCCCAGGAGTTTGAGGTTGCTGTGAGCTATGATGAGGCCACCGTACTCTAACCTGGGAGACAGAGCAAGACCCTGTCTCAAAAAAATAAATAAATAAATAACAACATTAATAGGAGTTTGGAATAAGTTGATTTCAATCCTCATGGGTGACTTCAAAGGGCTCGAGACTTCAGTGAAGGAAGGAACTGCAGATGTGGTGGAAATAGCAAGAGAACTAGAGTTAGAAGTGGACCCTGAAGATGTGACTGAATTGCTGCAATCTCGTGATAAAACTTGAAAGGATGAGGCGTTGCTTCTTATGGATGAGCAAAGAAGGTGGCTTCTAGAGATGGAATCTGCTCCTGGTGAAGATGCTGTAAGCATTGTTGAAGTGACAGAAAGGATTTAGTGTATTACAGAAAGTTAGTTGATAAAGCCATGGCAGGGTTTGAGAGGATTGACTCCAATTTTGAAAGGACTTCTACTGTGGATAAAATGCTATCAAACAGCCTTGCATGCTGCAGAGAAATCTTTCATGAAAGAGTCAATTGATGCAGCACACTTCATTGTCATCCTATTTTAAGAAATTGCCACAGCCACCCCAACATTTAGCAACCACTAGCAAAAAGATTACAACTCACCGAAGGCTCAGATAATCATTAGCATGTTTTAGCAATAAAATATTTTTTAATTAATGTATGTACATTATTTTTTTAGATATTATGTTATGGCACACTTAATAGACTACTGTATGATGTAAACATAACTTTTAATGCACTAGGAAACCAAAAACATTGTGTGGCTCACTTTATTGCAATATTTGCTATGTTGCAGTGGTCTGCAACCAACCCTGCAATATCTGCAAAGTATTCCTATACTTGATTAGACAAAGTTTAATTGTATTAAGTTGAACTATATGAAATTGACATTTCTGCATTTCAAGGATGGCTTAATATTAGCAATTCTGTACAGTTAAACCTATCATTTAAAATCTATCATTATTCGGCCAGGCGCGGTGGCTCACGCCTGTAATCCTAGCACTCTGGGAGGCCGAGGCGGGCGGATTGCTCAAGGTCAGGAGTTTGAAACCAGCCTGAGCAAGAGCGAGACCCCGTCTCTACTAATAATAGAAAGAAATTAATTGGCCAAC
>CAUYRT010075043.1:0-36117 GCA_963574885.1 Lepilemur ruficaudatus
GAAGTTGGAGGTTGCAGTGAGCTGTGATTACTGCCTGGGCAATAGAGCGAGACCTTCTCTCTCTCTTTCCCACTCTCTTTCACGCACTCTCATGTTCTCTTTCACACACACACACACACACACAGACACAAAAGAAAATGGTATGAGCCAGAGCCAGAGTCTGGACAGCCAGGAAGATATGGCGAGGGACACGGGACAAGTAGCACAAGGAGCTCTCTCAGGTTCATGCCCTTCAGGCCTGAGTACCGCTGAGTGGTAGGGTGCAGAGCTCCTTGTTGTTCTAGTCTGAGACTACTGTGCCACTACTCAAGACAGAGACAAAAGACCTGAGGCTCTTGAAGGAATTTCTGGATTCTCAAATAAAAAAAAGAGGGCAGGGCAAAAGGGTTGAAAAGAAAAAAACACAGTTAAAGCTGAAATCTTTGATTTTCCATGTTGTTATGATATTAGGATACACAAAAGTGACAAGTATGCTTTTATATTTCAGTTAATTTTCCAATTAGGGTTTGATGACTAGAAGATCTATCTAAATCTGTCTCAAAAGATTTTGAGCATCTGAAGACAAAGAACCCTCCTGGGCTACAGGGTCCCTCTGAAGTGACAATGAGAATCCAACTTCTTTGGTTCCCAGATCAATCAAGTAGACAGATCCTGTGGGTTTCTGATCCTTCACTTTTATATTTGGCTCTGGTATTGAGGAAGGGGAGAAAAACATTGAAAACAATACATATAGCATTTGTTGGATACTTGCTATGTACTTCCCAGCATGTGGCACAGGGAGAGAAAAAAATATAACATGGGGACTGTGTTCATGTGTAGCTGCAGAGACGAGAGCATTCTAACACAGAAGTCGTCGTATGACACGTTAGTATAGAATTACTCCCTAATCTGTGTAGCACATAAATGCAAGTACAAACTGCAAGTAATATAGGAATACAGTACTTGTAGGGAGAAATCAATAGGGAAGGAGGGAGAGACAGAACTGGATGGGAGGACAGGACTTAGACAGAAAGTATTAACTTCCTGCCTCTTATCCTATTTCATCAGCTATGCACACTTAATACAAGGGTATGACTCTACTGGACTCTTAATCACCTATTATTATGCAAAGTGTCTTCCAAAGCACTGCAAAAGAGTCCAAGGAGAGAAGTCAGGGATTTCAAGTCTAGTAAGAAGATAAAGTATTATTGTCTAAGTATCTTAAGTCATTTCCCAATGTCTTAAGCTCACTGGAATTAAAGCTTAGGCAGTGGAAACAGAACAGACTCAAGGGATAACTTATGCCCACACACTATAGCCAGAATCTTGGCTGGATACCAAGCATCCTCTCATGCACCCTTTGCCAACATTCTTTACATCAGGATATGTTGAGGTAAATGGAGGCCTTGGCTTATGGCTGAGAGCAACTGGCCTTAAAATTCTGGTTCCCCCACAGATACCTGACCCCAGGGGCCAATATCTCAGTGCATCTCCAAACCATTGCCCTGGCCCATCAGTGTGGCCCCAGCACATAGGTTGCAAAGCTCTACTCTGACTGTACTTCACGGGAGACCCAGATCCCTTTTGATTGCTGTTTAATTAATTACAGTCATGCATTGCTTTAACAATGGGGATATGAGGCCGGGTGTGGTGGCTCACGCCTGTAATCCTAGCACTCTGGGAGGCTGAGGCGGGTGGATTGCTCAAGGTCAGGAGTTCGAAATCAGCCCGAGCAAGAGAGAGACCCTGACTCTCCCAAAAATAGAAAGAAATTAATTGGCCAACTAAAAATATATAGAAAAAATTAGCCGGGCATGGTGGCGCATGCCTGTAGTCCCAGCTACTTGGGAGACTGAGGCAGGAGGATCACTTGAGCCCAGGAGTTTGAGGTTGCTGTGAGCTAGGCTGATGCCACGGCACTCTAGCCCAGGCAAGAGAGTGAGACTCTGTCTCAAAAAAAAAAAAAAAAAAAAACAATGGGGATACGTTCTGAGAAATATATCCTTAGGTGATTTCATAGCTGTGCAAACATCAGAGTGTACTTACACAAACCTAGATGGTATATCCTATTATACAGCTAGGCTATATGGTATGGCCTATTGCTCCTAGACTACAAACCTGTACAGCATGTTACTGTACGGAATACTGCAGGCAACATAACACAACAGTAAGTATTTGTGTGTCCAAAGACAGTCCTAAGGACAGATCAGTTTCTTCAGGTAAGGGGTGGGCTGCCCAAGATCCCTACCCACTCCCACCTCACTCCTTGTACATGTCCCTCTAAAGGCCATTTCCAGCCAGCTGACCTCTAACAGCTCTGCTTACCGTCTTCACAAAGGATAAGCTATCTTCACTGTCCAGAGGCACAATTCTAAAGAGGAAAGAGATGAGACAGACATATGGTAAAGAGTTTTTAAATGTACTGAAATTTACAATGTTGTCTTTTTTCAATTTGGCAACAACTCACAGATTCAGATTTCTCTCAGAGATTTTCAAAACGCTGGGCTGCATGTATGTAGAATTAGTATGTGGGTCACTAAAGTGAATTATGTTCTCCCCCGACCCTTGCCCCCCCTTAGCCTTTCAGCGAGAGACACTCAGGGTACAGGGCTTAGCTGAGCACAGCCAGCCCCAAGCCCAACCCTGGAGCAAGGGCACTGGCCGGTGTGGAACTGCGAGAAGACCTTCCATGTCAGCAGCTACAAGGTAGCCTCTCCTCTCTGTGTTCCTAAAACTTGCCCCATGTGAGGGTGCACCACAATCATGCACTTACCTTCCCTGATTATTCACAGCATGTATATGAAAAGCCATTGTGGAGCTGTGGACCAAAAACAAAACAAAACAAATAAAAGTCAGTCTGCTCTTGCTGACTACTGGGTTGGTAACTTCCCCAGGCACTTGCTTCTACAGTATGCCTGCTCGGGACACTCGAGGCCACCCAGTGAGGTATGTGTCATCTTTGCTTTATGCAGATTTACTTTAGATATTTTAGACACCCTTCCCAGGTCCCATGCTACCAGCAGGCATGGGGCCAGCTTCTGGCTCCAGTCATGGCCCTGCCTCTGTGCAAGTCCTCAGGGCTATCTTGACTCTCTGAGGAGAACAGGAGAGAACAACATGACAGGACTGCTGCCCACCGCAGTCTGGGAGTAGACCCTTCATCCCTGCTCTGAGCCCACGCAGAGGCCACGTCTCTGCTCTTCACAGTGAAATGCTATGGAGCCACAGGCAGGGTCAGGTCTTCTGAGCCAGAAATAACCAGAAAACCCTTTTGGCTTACTCTAAATTGTGTAAGTTTAATTTCCTGCCTTAACAAGTACTAGTTAGTCACACACTAACTTCCTACCTGCTTCCATGGCTCCCCCTTCCTTTCCCTCTTGGGAGAAGGAGATCTGCTAATTTGATGCAGTTCAAGGGTCCTCAGTGAAGTGACCTTTGTGGAAGGCAAGAGGTGGGACTCTGGGTGGAGGAATGGCCCTGTGAGACTCTCTTCCCATTGCCTAATGTCTTCTCCTTGTGCCTTCATCCAAGGAGGGTGGACACCCAGGCACAGGAGGCCCAGGGACTGAGAGGGGACCCGCCCTGGGGAGGCTAAGTGGCCTAGGCAAGGACCTGAGGAAGGCAGGAATGGTTTCGAACTCCTGACCTTGAGTGATGTGCCTGCCTCGGCCTCCCAGGGTGCTAGGATTACAGGCGTGAGCTGCCGCGCCTGGCCTCTGAAGGCAGGAATGGAATGACTATGTCAGCCCTGTTGATGGTAACAGAGGAGAACCCACTGTGACAGCAGCTAACATTTCTATGTCCAGTCACTGTATAAGGTGGGTAGTTAAGGAAACAGATGCAGAGTTTCCTATCTTGCCCAAGGTGACACAGTTGCCAAGCGAAGAAACTTTCTCAAACTCATCTATCAAAAACAGTGCAGGGTAGCACAAGGCCTTAAGAGAACAAGTTTCCTCCATCCCTCCTCTTTCATAGCCAGAGCAACAAGATCCAGAAGACCTAGTGGGACAGAGGGCTGAAGCAATTCTGAAGCCTCTCACCACAGAGTTCTGGCTCTTTCCTCCACTCCTGGAGCTGCACCAGTAGAAATTTTCTTGTCAGATCAATTGACTAACTTACCTTTTAAATGTTCCTTCTTACCACCCAGGGCTGTAAGATGTGGAGCTGAGGTACCACAGGGTCCATCCACCCCAAAGTATTCTTAAGTAAATTCCCCAGTATTGGTGTTTTTTGCATTCTTTGCATAAAAGTGCACAAAATGGTTCTCATGTGGGACAGTGGGTTAAGTGGACTGGGTTCATGATGATTTAGCTATTTAAACCTTTTAAAAGTCATGTGTCTGGTTTGATTTAGCAAAGACCACAGAGAGATCCCCCATGATATGCTGGGAGATGTGATGGGAAGACTGCCAGGAAGCCAGAGTCCCAGCTTACCTAGACCCCGACACATGGCCAGGCCCAGGGTTTCTACCACCTGGGAGACAGATGAGACCCACGGCAAGTCTCTTCTAAGCAGTGAGCATCTTCTTGCGCCCAGGGCCCCGTCCATAGCAAACCTCACCATTCACATCCCCAGATTCACTGTTTTAACCTTGGAACCCAGGCCTGTCAGGTCTCCTGTGGTTCTGGTGTAAATCTGTCTCACATTCTAGCCTCAAAACACACGTGACTCTTTCTCATATAGCTCCTCCATCCTTGACTCCTTTGCTTCTCAAATAAAGGCCGGACCATGAATGACTCTCCTTCATACATCCCATTATTTTACTGAAACAGTATCAATTACAAGTGACAAAAAAGGTCTTTAAAAAACAAATAAGAAATTTCCTTATAACAAATATTAGCCATTGCTTACCGCAGGGCTGCCTTAAACTGAATCAACTCAAAGGAATCTAACCCAGATCCCAGGGTCTGCTCTGCTACCTCCTTGGCCTGTAAAATCAATAACAAGACAGAGACAATTAAAGCAAGAAAAAGTACACACATCACTGATAGGAAGGGCCTTCCTAACATTTGGCCAGGAACACATCATGACCTTCCCCTCTGTGTGACACTTTGTAGACATCAACAAATTAAAGCGAAAGCATCATGTTAAGGGAAACAGGTGTGTGCTTGCTTCAGGCTGGGTTCACAGGACAAAACTGCATTCAGGCAGGTGATACTGGAACCAGATCCGCTGGAGAGGTATGACCAGCTGGGATGACAGCAGTGGAACGTAAAGTCTAGAAAAGTGCTTTCTTCTCCCCTCTCCCCTGGCTCTGGGGGAGGGACCACTGCCCTTAGAGTTTCAGCCAGATGCTAAGAATATCTAAATAGCTCGAGTTACAAAAGATCAGTTTAAAAACAAAGATGTGAGAAATGATATTGAAGGACATCCCCACTGCTATGCACAAGCCTTCTGCCATCTAGCAGCTAAAGGACTGAGAAACCCCACATCAGAACCAGGGATCCGAGTGCAGTAAGTAGGGGAGATGGCTAGGAGCTGGTACTACAGCTACAGTCTCTCTGAGAGCTACATCATACACAACCTTTCCAATGTCAAATGGCTTCCTTCAGGAAAGGTCCTATTGGCATTGGGAGGCATCAAGCCGACTCTTCTCATCTCCTTACTGGGTCAGATATAGGAATCCAACTCAGCAGGGCAGGTTAACCGCAAAACAGCAAGGAAGATAATGGTCAGAGAACGAGAACACACGTGCTTGTCTAGGAAAGGCAAGTCAGATTTTCTAGTCTTTATCTATTCTTTTAAATATTGAATTATAGGAAATCAAACTCAAAACAAAACTTACCTAACTTTATTAAAATTCACAGTAGAATAATCTATATTTTTTCTTTATTTTTTAGCTTTTAAAAGCCTTTTGTTTATTAAGGCATTAAACAAAACAACGTGCTACATAATGATTGCCTTTAACACAACCAGACATCTACAAAGAAGCGCCAATTAGTTGTCATTCGTAAGACAACAGCAGCACGGTGTCACAGGCGGCAGAAGCTCAGTGCTCTAAGGGCATCTTTTTGCCTGGTGCCAAAGAGGCACAAGCTCACACAAAAGTAAGTACTACAGGTGTCCAAAGAATAAACAGATGGATAGAATGTTTTACATTAAAATAATGACTACAGAAAGAGAAACATGGTATTTAAATTACCTTTGTTAGACTGGAAGTTTTAGCATAACATGCAATGGCAGCCAAAACAGCCTCAATAACAGCAGCATATACCTGGGACAAGAGCCTACTTTAAAAACAAAAATAATGGTTAACACTGCAGCATCATGATGTTTTGTCAAAAGCTGCATGCACATAAGTGACAGGCCCTAAGAAACTGATATTTAAACAGAATAAGAAAAGCACAAAAATGGAACTCATTGATTTTTTTTTTTTTTTTTTTTTTGAGACAGAGTCTCACTCTGTTGCCCGGGCTATAGACTGCCGTGGCATCAGCCTAGCTCACAGCAACCTCAAACTCCTGGGCTCAAGCGATCCTTCTGACTCAGCCTCCCAAGTAGCTGGGACTACAGGCATGCGCCACCATGCCCGGCTAATTTTTTACATGTATTTTTAGTTGGCCGATTAATTTCTTTCTATTTATAGTAGAGATGGGGGTCTCGCTCTTGCTCAGGCTGGTCTCCAACTCCTGACCTTGAGCTATCCACCCGCCTCGGCCTCCCAGAGTGCTAGGATTACAGGCGTGAGCCACCGCGCCCGGCCCGGAACTCACTGATTCTTAAACCTTTTAAAAGTCTTATGTCTGGTTTGATTTATACTTTGCTCTTGTTAAATCATCTTAAGAAAAGTCAGCTCCTCTGAACTCTGCCCAAAAGACCACCCCTCCCAGTTTGTAAGCAAACAGAATAAAACTCTGTAGGCTCCTTGACTCCCTACATGCAGGAGCAGCTACCCACAGATCAGGAACCCCTTCAGTGTTATGATAACAGACTTGCTGCTTTTCCATGGACCAACCACACTATACCTGCAAGTCATCTCCTCACCAGACCCTGCTGAAGGCTGGCTGTTACAGGAACTTCAAGGAGGGAAACCTCAAGGGCAAGACAGATTCCCCGACTGAGCAGGGGCTGGGTTCCACTTAAATTCAAACTAAACAGCTGCAGACCACTTTCTGAGCAGCTTGCCTGATGTACAGAACAGAGAATGCTCCTAAGGAGATCTTTCACCTTCCCCCAAATCTCACTCTTTCTCTAAGACTTTACTTCCTAAAATTATTATAAGAAGGTTTTTTTTCTTTGCCAGACTGGGAGTTCCATGAAGGTCCCACAAAAATCCAAGTCAGGTTCCCTTTAGTGAAGAAGAGTTTCTCAACCTTGGGATTTTGAGCTGGTTTTTTGCTGTGGGGTTTGTCCTGTGCATTGTAGGATGTTTAAGGGCATCTCTGGCCTCTACTCACTAGATGCTGGTAGCGTACCCCAATTGTGACAAAAATGTCTCCAGACCTTGCCAAATGTGCCTGAGAGTGGGGAAAGGTAAGGGCGGTGCAATAGAATTGCCCTTGGTTGAGCATCACTGCTTTAGGGAAAGGAGGCCCAGAAAGGCCAGGGGAGGTGCCTGGCAAGGAACTGACAAGGCCTCACCTAAGAATATGTCTACTTTTAAGCCTGTGAGACTCTTATAATGGGTAAAAGAAAGCAACAGGAGTTTGAACGCAGGAAGAAACACAGAAATGGTCTCATTTAATCCTCTCATCTATAGAAGAAGTAAATAGGGCCTCTGGAAGTAGAATAAGTTGTCTAAGGCTAACATAGATAATTCATGGCAGACCTGAACTCAGACTCGCTCAGCCTGGTGCTTTTCGACTGTGCCACATCACACTGCTGCCTCCTTCAGTTTCCTCCTTGGCTCTTGCACGACACCTCCACATTGTACGTTAGAGGTTTGAGTCACGGTGGAGGAGAAAAAGGGACAGAGAGTTCATACAACAGAACGACAGCTTTAAGTAGCAACATATCCTGAAGATTGCTGGCCAGGCCAGGGCAGAGGGTATCCCCTGGTAGGAAGGGACCTGGCAGGGACACTGTCAATGAGCTTGATCACTTCCAGGTAAGACCAGAATCCTCTATACCCTGACACTAAGGGTGAAGTTTGATAGAGGCCAACCCCAAAGATATAAAGATATTCCCCTCCTAAGCGTGAATCAAATAACACTCAGTACCAACACTGTTCAGGCACCCCCCTTGCTTGGCCTTCTCCTATACAGATCCTCAGACAAGAGCTCAACACAAAAGCCACCTGGCTACCAGCCCATAAAATGACCTGGATAGCACTGCTGCTACTTTCATTAGGACTGCATAAGGACCAAGTTCCACTGGATCTGTGACTTGGTAAATCTCTCAATGTGGGCCCAGGTACCCCTCAATAATAGTCCCTGATGCAGGGCACCAATAGGGTTGCTGTAGGCAAAATGTCTAAGGGTTCACGATGAGGATCCAAGGCAGCGGCTAAGCACTGCTGGCAAGGAAGCACAGCAGACAAGAGGCAAGACCACACCCACCAATACGTGAGAAAATGGTTTACTTATTGCTAAAGTGAAGGAAACCGCAAAAAAAACCTATATACACATTATTAGAGCTACATAAAACCTAAATGAGCTGGGTGCAGAGGCTCATGCCTATAATCCCAACTCTTTGGAAGGCCAAGTCAGGAGGATCACTTGAGGCCAGGAGTTTAAGACCAGCCTGGGTAACATAGTGAGACCCTATCTCTACAAAAAATAGGAAAAATTAGCTGGGTGTGGTGGCACATGCACCTATAGTCCCAGCTACTCAGGAGGCGGAGGCAGGAGTATTGCTTGAGCCCAGAAGTTTGAGGCTGCAGTAAGCTATGACCATGTCACTGCACTCCAGCCTGGTTGAAAGAGTGAGACCCTGTCTCTACAAAAAAAGAAAAAAAAAAAAAACCTAAACGAATAATTTTTTTAAAAGCCCAAAAAGATATACATTAAGACACTAATTGGTAGTGTACAGAGGAGGAATTAAGGGCTGATCTTATTTTCTTTTCTCAATTTCCATACTTTCTGTAGTGTGATTCTATTACTCATATTATATTTGTACATATACTTTTCTCAATACAGCTTTGTGGGCCCTAGAAATTCTGATTCAGTAGTTATGGGATTGGGCCTGGGAGACCTATATTCTGATGAGAAACTTAGATAATCCTTTGTGGCCTTGGGAAGCACTGGTCTAGACCCCACTAGTTTATGCTGTGGTATTTAAATAGGTAATAACAGCTATTATGTCCATATTTCCGAAGGAGAATGCTTTTTGGAATTCAATAGATTCAGCATTAACGAGTTTATTTCCTGTCTTTGGTTTCCTGCTGTTTGTGAAGGGAGAGAAGTCAACACTAGGTAGAACCTTCCTAAATTGCACAGCCAGGGTTCAGATCCTAGCTCTGTTCCACAGGCCTGAATGTTAAATCCACAGAAAACACTCCTCAGACCAGATGGGGTTTCACGCAGATTCTTCCAGGGGATTTCAAGACATTTTATTCTTAGAAAACCCCTCAATAAAAAATGAGTTACTTGTAGAAAACACATTAAGGAGAATTATGTCACATAAATGCATGGGTATGCAGGCAGGAAGTCTCTTGAGTGCTGGAGAAAGGAGCAGATGGCAAAGCTGGCAGGGTCCTCTGGCCTGAATTCCAAGCCGAGAGACGGGATAGGGAACTCCTGGGAAGCTACACAGCAATGTTCATGCCATAAACAAGATGTCTTAATCACTCCCGATCTCAAAAAGGAGTAGACAGGACAGCCACACCTGAGTAATTCAACTCTGAGAAAGAAAATATAAAATAAATATGAAGACTTACATTTGTTCAGTTTTCTTGGGCAGCTTGTTGTCACCACCTATGAAAGAATACCATGTATTAAGACTGTGACATAGCACAGGCTATGCAAACACTTCACAAGGAAGCTAGACATGTTTCATTTACTTCAAAAGTGTGGTCAAGAACTATATATTTTTTTCTTTTAAGTTAAATACAGTACAAGCTCCAACAATGGTGGAACTTGGCTTCTCCCAGTATTCCCCCAGACCTTCGCTGTCGGTATTTCCCACTTTTACAACCACTCAGCACCACCACTAAACAGGAGAGAAGATAAGCAGAATCTCAGGCTCCGGAATGTTTTTGCTTTTATTTTTAACTTTTTAAACTTAGAGGTATCAGTAAACAGGCTCAGTTCCATCTCTTTATCTCCTTAATTATCTGACCCAAGTCGTGCTTCTTTCTGGCGTTTCCCGGCTTATTTAACAACACCCAGGAGAAAACCTGGCTTTTGATGTACTCTCCTCTGTGTAGCAGTGCCGAGACCCGCAGCTTCTGCTGACCCCAGTAAGCAGGGAAACCCTAGCCAGCCCAGCCTTTAGAAAGGCCATGAAGCATGTTTCCAGCTCCTGGGTACCCTTCTATCATGGCCCTTTCTCACTTCCCTCACAAGAACAGTGAGTGGGTACCTGGCCATGTCATGCAAACTCCCACTGCAGCCCATACCTCCTGCTTTCTCAAAGTAGGTCTCAATCATTTTTGCCTCCCCTCTGACACTGAGCACAGGGTCTGACACATAGTTAGACTTAATATAGGCTGAACCAATAGTTTTTCTCTGGAAATACATTCTGTGATAAATGTGTTAGACACATCAACTCTCCAGCAGTAATCAGAGAGAGACATCAAAGTCCACAAATTGGGTATCATGAGCTTATGAGCAAAAGTAGTAAATCGTGTATCAACTTCTAGTTCACGGGAGAAACCATTCATTAGGTAAGTTGATAAAATGATGACTTATAGAGACTTACCCAGGTAAGGAACATGAGTAGCTCCAAAAAAGTATGTTCTTGAACAAGCAAGAGGTCCCTTTGGTGAGACGCACTGTGCTACCTGGATGCCAGAAAAACACAAAAATAAAGGAGTAGGGACTTAGGCATGTACTACTAAAACAAAAAGTATATAGTTAATGGAAATAAATTTTCTTTTACCAAACTGATTATTTTTTTTTCTTTTTTTTCCAACAAAACCTCCAGATACCAAACCGATTATTTTTTAAAGACACAGAGGAAAAGATCACCTTTAATTTTTTCCAAAGGTATCTTCTGTGTGTATGTGGGGGGTGGTGGTTTAAACCTAGGCTATATTGCAAAGTTACTGTTGGATACTCAGTCAGCCCAGGATGCTAATGAATTCACAACTCACAAGGAAAAAAGAGGAAATGTGTGTGGGTTTTGACTGCTATTAATATTCAGTCTAGAGCTTTCACAGTGAGGACCTTGGCTGATAGGACAGGCAGAGAGGTGTGGGGTAACTACAAATTCAGGAAAGGAGGGTGCTACCCAGGTGCCCCCTTCAACTGTATTTCACTTCTGTACATAGCCCTTGCAGAAGAGAACAAAAGTTCCTTTAGGTTTTTCAAAATTTTATTCTTCTTCCCTGCCAAGTTGTTCATTCATATAGAGATATAATGAATGTTCTTTATTCTTTTGAAAATCCAACACTCATGAGGGCTCCTTAGGATAGCAGGAACAAAATGCAAAAATACTACTACAAGAAAGAAGGAACAGAAATTAATATGATATAGAAAAAAAAACTAAATATGACACAATAAACATTCCTTCTATTTTACTCCATTGTTTAAGGAAGCCACACTAGAATACATGGCATTTTTCTGTAATATTGTAAACCCAAGTTACAGATTTGAAATGAGAACTTATTCTAACTAACCTACAATTCACTGTGGTGAACATGATAAATATTCCCATGACACTAAATGAAAAATCATGAATGTATTTCTAACTGTTGGTTAATATGTGTATTCCTCAATTAAAATAAGTTCTTTGGATTTCCAAATTTTCCCTTACTAAAGGTTTTTTTAAAAGTGTAAGTGTTTCAAAGCTGCTTCCTTAGGTCATGTCATAAATTTGGGTACACACATATTAACATCAAATTTTACTGACATTTGCTTAAAAAAATGGGTACAATAAAATTTGCATATTTAATGTAAAACTGCTCAAATTATCTGAGTTTGCATGCTTTACATGATACTTATTAATTGGTAAGTTACTCACAAATAGCACAGAAATGGAAAGGGTGAAAGATGTTAATTCAGAATAGAGCTGAAGTCTACAGCCTTCAGCTTGGACCCTGAACGCGCCCGATCTTGTCTGATCTCGGAAGCTAAGCAGGGTCGGGCCTGGTTAACGCCTGGATAGGAGAATAGAGCTGAAGAGGAAAGGTCACAATCCAGGGCCCCCCAGCCTCAGGACTGGATCTCAGGGAAGTGCCTTGTCTTCTCTGGGTTTCTATGTTTGTAAAGGAAAGATGGACAACACTCCCCAGTTATTACTGAAGTTGTGTAAATAACCTGGCTAATTTCTTTTTTTATTAACAGGCTTTATTTTTTTAGAGCAGTTTTAGGTTTACAGAAAATTGATGTGAAAGTACAGAGTTCCCACATACTTCCTTCTTCCCCCCCCATCTGTCTATGGGACAAATGCGTAATGACATGTGTCCACCATGACTAAACCATACAGAAGAGTTTCACTGCCCTAAAAATCTTCTGTACTCTTTCAACTATCCTTTCCTCCCTCTCTCCAAACCCCTGGCAACCACTCGTCTTTTAACCGGCTCCAGTGTTTGGCCTTTCCCAGAATGTCACACAATTGGAATCACACAGTATGCCAACGAGCAGCCTTTTCAGATCGGCTTCTTTCACTCAGCAATACACATCTAAGTTTACTCCATGTCTTTTTCTTCTTTTTTGTAGAAATTTCTACTTTAATACCTTAACCTTCAAAGATACAAGGAAATGAACTCCAGTTAAGGTAATATAACAGAGTAAAATTATACAAAAAACTTCAGTAACAAACTTTTCTTACTGATTACAGTATCCCCCCTTATCTACAGTTTCGTTTTCCATGGTTTCAGTTATCCATAGTTAACTGTGGTCCAAAAATATTAAATGGAGAATTCCAGAAATGAACAATTCTTAAGTTTGAAATTGCACACCACTCTAGCATGATGAAATTTCTCACAATTCTGTTCCATCCCACTCAAGATATAAATCATCTCTTTGTTTAGAATATCCACACTATATATGTTTACTCACCCTATAGAATGTGACTATACGAAAAAAACATATATAGGGTTCTGTACTATCTGCAGTTTCAGGCATCTACTGGGGGTTTTGGAACATATGCCCCTTGGGACTACTATATTTAACTTAATAGAGGACTATATCTTGCTTTCTTCCTTCCCCACAAATACTCATCTCAGGTAAAAAGTCATTGATTTTCAGGGCATTCAGCTTTTTTCCTATTGTAAGTATAGCGATGATTTCTAAGCCCTTCATATGTCACAGCTGAAGCTGAAAGTCTTTTCTGGCTATTACTTAAATCTTGTGTTTTAGCAAGCCTCCTGACTTCAATGGATAAATAGGGAGGAAGCTGCCTCATCACTGCCAGGTAGGAGTGGAAGTCCAGGTTCTCCATTCAGCCTCTACCAACACCTGGTGTTTGTGTGTGTGTATATATATATATATATATATATATATGACGGGGAGAGAGAGAGAGGGAGAGGGAGAGAGGGGGAGAGGGGGAGAGGGGGAGAGGGAGGGAGGGAGGGAGGGAGGGAGGGAGGGAGGGAGAGAGAGAGAGAGAGAGAGAGAGAGAGAGAGAGAGAGAGAGAGAGAGAGAGAGAGAGAGAGAGAAATGTGGTAGTGTGGGTAGGAGTTCAGATACTCCTCATTGTGCCTCCACCTTCCCCAGTATAATCCTGGTTTCTGAGGGTGACAAACACTACAGGTAAGGGGGTAGCCTTGTTACTGCTCAGCAGTGGTGAAAGTCCTGATTCTCCATTGGCCTTCTGTGATACGGCCCCAAGGGGAGAGGCACCTTGTTACTGCTGGGTGGGGGTGGAAATCCAGGCTGTCTCCACAGTGGGGGTGGTCTCCACTGATATCTTGGGGGAAGTTCATTACTTGGTGGTTCATTACTGCCCTGTGGGGATGAAAGTCCCAGCTCCCCACTCAGCCTTCTCTGATATTACCCTGAGGGGGGTTAGGGTAGGGATGGCACCTCATTACAGTCTGGCAAAGGAGGACATCTAGGTGCTTCACTCAGCCTTTCTGGGCAGGGGTCAGGGCAGAGATGAGGTTTTTCTGTGGTTTTGCTGGCGTAGTTGTTGTCTAAAACTTTTGTCTTGGTGGGCTGTGCCTTTCCCAGTCCTCTGGCTAGGGAGAGCAAGCTTTTCTTGGGGCTTTGTCTGTGACTGTTGACATTTATAGGTAACCAGCTTCTCCAGTGTGCAGTCTGGGATATATAGGCAAAAACAAAGCCCAAAGAACTCACCACTATCTTATTCCTTTGGTCCTGAGGTCCTTACCAGTCTGCCTCTTTCTCTCTACCTTTCAGAGTCTTCTTATGTTTGTTTTATATCTAATGTCCAGAGTTTTTAGCTATACTTAGTGGGAGGAGTAGGGAAAAGTATGCCTACTCTATCTTTCCAGAAGCAGATTATCTCTTCTAGTTTCTTCTTTCCAGAAGTCAGACTGTCTCTTCTAGTTTTGATTTCATATGTGTAGTCCACAAGTTTACACAGCAAAGCGTATGGAATCTGGCATTTTCTATGTATTCCAAGAGTGCTCTAAGGGTTAAAATGGGGCCTGAGCCCTCCCCTTTTACAGGGCAGCAAGATCTGGAAGTCCTATACTCTTGGCTGGCTTGGAGACAGATCTGGGTCTCAAGCTAGAGGGACTACATCCTCTCAGATCTCATGTTGTCCAAATCCAAATTAAAAAAATAATAGTAAATACCACCCCAGCTCTCCTGATTTTCAGGGACATTTTAAAAACACTTAAAATTCCATTAAGATAGTATAGACTTTTACAATCATTAGAGTCCCATATTCAAATCTGATGTTTACTTTAAAACAAAGTAGCAGGTAACAGACCATCAAGTACAAAAATATTCTCCCTGGCACTCTCAATAAACAATAATCATCTAGGTTTATGTCCTTAAATGTAATAATCAAGACATCCAAACTTAGGCTCGGAACGGCTGTCTGTTTTTAAAATAATTTGTACTTATATAGTACTTATATATACAAAAAAATTCATATAGTCAGTTTCCAATCACTTTTCACTTCACAACAACTTCAAGTTCAGGGTTAAATCAACAACACACTAACAGGAAACAGTTCCTTTTGTCTAGCCCAAACGCTCCTGCCCCCCCAATTTGATAAAGCTAATCAAGCACTAGGCAGTCCAGCCACTTACCATGTGCTTGGCAAAGCTCCCACCAGGACCAGTGCTGCGTACCAGGTGTCCTTCAGAAGGGAAGTTAAAGTTGCCGGCATTCAGGTTTTCTCGTGTGGAGTGATTACCAAAGAGAACAAACGGCTGCCTGTTAGGGCTAGAGAGACGAGTCAAAAACATGTGATTAGAAAAGACATTCCTGGCCAAGGCAACTTCTCATGACCCTCGTGAGTCCCCAGGCTTTTCTGAGCAGCGTCCTGCAGTCTGAGCAAAGTAGTCAGTACAGTCTACTTAATGTTCCTGGCTGGTTGGGAAGGGATGCCAGATGTCTCTGACTCTTCCTACTGACCCACAGGGATCAGTCATTTAGGAACATAACTAAACCGAAACTAGGCTTTTATTTTCAGCTTGTTCCATTTTTTGAGAAATAAGTTTCGTAAGTTCGCTGTCCATGAGGCAGCGATGGAACAAACCTCCAGTTTTATAAAATAGCATTTTAACAGAAATACAAGTTTTAAAGAATGACAGTAGTTGTGATACTCAGACTAGACATACAATGTGGCAGTCACCAATTCCTGAGTAACTTTCAGGAGGGAAGGAGGAGAGGAGGGCTGCAAATTTTCTCACTATCACACCTACTTGCCCCTGTACCTGTCGACTTCTTCCCTCCTTTCTTGGCTTTCCCCCACCCTCCATCCCACTTTCTGCTCACTCCTCAGCCCACTGTAATTAACCCTCTCAGTCATTTCACCAAGAGAGCTCTTGCCAAAGTCACCAAATGACTTTCATGTAGCAGACAACAAATTCAATAGATAGTCTCCAGCCCTTTCTTCCTTGGTCTCTCAGAAGCACTTGACACCTTCCATTGCAAGAGTGTTGCCTCTCAGTCTCCCCAGTCTCTTCTACCTGGCTTCTGAATAGTCCTAGGGTTTTACCTTCCACTCTCAGCTCTCTGCTTTCTGCTGTCCTCTCTGATGGTCTACCCTGAAGCCTATTCCCTCTCCAGTTCTTGCAGTAAATAAATGGCATCCAGGGACCATGCCAGGTCTGAGAGGCCTCCTTGACTTCTGTTTCCTCACCCTCTAAATCCCCAAATCATTCCTATTTAGCCATTTCCTTCCATCCACATGGCCACAACCCTAGTCCATGCTGCCATCATTCCTTCCCTGCCCAACCGCAACTCTTCCTGTTTTCCTGCTTCTACTCTTGAGCTCCCATGATCTATTCTCCACATTGCAGTAATGATCATCTTTTACACATGCAAAACACTTGCTGCCTTTATGCAATTTTCAGAAGGGCCAAAATCATGTACATGGCTGATAAGGACACATATGATCTGGTCAACTTCTTCAGCTCCACATAGGGCGACTCTCCCTGATGCCCACACTCTAGCCAAGTGCATCTTCTTTCATGGCCCTTGTGTGCTTGTCTCAGGGTCTCTGTTCTTCCTCCTCCTTCTAGTTATCTCTGCTCATCATTCAGCTCTACCCAGAGGCAGCCAGTCTCTCTAGTGATGGGCTTCACACTACCATGTTCTTTTCCCCTTCATGGAACCAGTCAGAAGTGGTAGTGATAAACTTCCGTATGAGGTTATTCAATTAATGTCTTACTTCTCCATCACACTATAAACTTCCTGAGGGCAGAGATCATATTTGCTTTATCTTTTTAACCATGTTTTTCTCTTGCTTGGTATATTATATGTTCTCAATAAATATGTGATGACAGTATTCCCTTGTCTTTTCCCTAAATTGCCCTTAGTGTGTGTTATATGAAAAATTCTTCACATTTCTTTTCATCACGCTTAAAAATACTACCTTAAGCTTCAAACAAACAGGGATTCTTAAAAGTAAACAAGACTGATTTTTCTTCTGAAGTGGCACTCTAGGCAGAAAAAGATGACTCTGAGTCTCAGCCAGGGAAGTTTGTCTCACTATTGGATTGCACTGGAATCGGGGGAAGAAAAAAGAGAAAATATCTACTCTCCTCTATCCACTAGAGGAAGTATCTCCTGCTGATCATGACAAGAGAGACATGGATGGAAACACTTCAGAACCCTCATTGCTCTCATCTTCTTCATGGGGCTGGAACTTTACGCCTGATATCTTTTACTCCCTGCAAGCCACAGTGGCTCCCCTGCCCAGCACTTGGACACTCTGCTTCCTCTCGTTTTCCCAAGTTAGGAATGAAATAAAAAATTATTTTCTTTAGATTTTAGTAGGCTACAATGTTTTATAAAGTAGTTCACTACAAAATTTTATATATATAAAAATTCATCCGTTTCACTGATGAATTTATGAAGTACGAATTTTTTTTACCCTGTGATGACTAAAGTCAACCCACATTTTCCTGATTTTAGCTTCTGGACTTGGATGTTCCTCCATATCCACCCCCTCTGGTCAACTCTGTTTTCTCTATCACCATTCACCCTTCTTCCCTGAGAAAGAATCTTACCTGTTTTCAGTTATATGGCTGGAGATCATTCCATGACTGAAGTAACTTCTGAATGGCTAAAAAAAAGCCAACGTTGTATATATTAAGACCACAATTTTGTGAAACCATCACAAAACCCCTCATCTGTGTACGCACATACACACTTCAGGAGAGTGCATAGTATATGTGTATTAAGGGGGGAAGAGAGATATGTATGTTTGCAGATTATAAGAACATGGAAAGATATGTGTGGTGGATAGCAACATGAATTTTGGGAACAAGTGGTAAACAAAAAAAAGCAAAGAAAAAAGATAAAAGGCTGCAAAAGAAAAAAAGAAAAAATTCTTTTCAAATTTATACTATTTAACTACTGAGAGTAAACTGGATTAACTATTAACTATGGTCTAAGTTGCTAACCATGTGCAAATTTTAAAAATTCTATGTAAATATTTTTTCTATATTTTCAATAAACTAATATATATTAATTCTAATATGCTAATTTAAAATCAGCAATGAGGAGGAATCTAGGGAATTTAAAAGTACACTAACAGGCCAGGCACGGTGGCTCACACCTGTAATCCTAGCACTCTGGGAGGCCGAGGTTGGAGGATCGCTGAAGGTCAGGAGTTCAAAACCAGTCTGAGCAAGAGTAAGACTCCCATCTCTACTAAAAAATAGAAAGAAATTAATTGGCCAACTAACAATATGTAGAAAAAATGAGCTGGGCATGGTGGCACATGCCTGTAGTCCCAGCTACTTGGGAGGCTAAGTAGAAGGATCACTTGAGCCCAGGAGTTTGAGGTTGCTGTGAGCTAGGCTGATGCCACAGCACTCTAGCCTGGGCAAAACAGTGAGACTCTGTCTCAAAAAAAAAAAAAAAAAAAAAAAGTACATTGACAGAAGTTTCCAGAGAAACCAAAAAAGTAATTGTCAGCTTTTAGATGCATGTTAGGCTAAACACTAACCAAAATTTAACATGCAGGGCCTAGTACCCAAAGGGTTCAAAATTTCAAAAAGTAATTTTAATCCCCTTAAATAACATCTACAGTATCTTTCTGATTACTTGAGTAGTAACATACGTTCATTGTGGAACACAATAAAAACCACCTATAATTTCTAAGAATTGTTAACATTGTGGTATATTTTCTTCAAATCTTTTTTCTAGGTTACATCCATAGACTATATATGATTGTACTGAAGTTTATTAAATAGTCCTATATTCTTAGAAATTTATGCTATTTTATACTTTACCTCGCTAACTCTTCTATATGAACAATACTATAATGAACAACTTAATACATTTTATCTGCAGCTCTGATTATTTCCTTAAGGCAGATCTGGAAATAAAACCATAGGGTAAAAAGGCAGAACTGTATTGCCAAATTATATTTCAAGAAAGTTCTATCCACATGTGCTTCCACCTGCAATATATGAATGTGCCTATCTCAGGGTCTCCTCATAAGCACTGCCTATAAAATGGTTTCAACATGTTTGCCAAGTTGATGAATGAAAAATGAGACGTCACAGTTGTCTTCTTTTACATCCCTTTGCTTTTTAATGAAGTAGAATATTTTAAATATGTTCAGTGGCCATTTGGAATTCCCTTTGTTGGTTCTTTACTTACATTCTCTGCGTATTTATCAATTGGAGTTTTATACACCTTACTGATGTGTAAAAACTCTTACAGATTAAAATAATATTCAAACCAATTTCTCAAGGAAAAAATAACAAAAAGATAAGAAAAATTAAAACAATAAAATAAAAAGAAAAATATATAAAAATAAAAATAAAATAAAAGCTAACATTTATTGTGGACTTATCATGTGAACTGTGATAAGCACTTAAATATATCACTCAAGCAATCCAAATAACAACTTATGAGGTTCATTCTATCATTATCTCCTCTCTACAGATGAGTTGACTAAGACACACTTAAAAAAGTTAATTAACTTGTCCAAGGTCACAGAGCTAGTAAACTGCTGGGATTCAAACTGGGTAATCATTTGGGAAAAAAAGAAAAAATTAGGTCCATATCTCATACTTTATACACAAAAAACTTCCATATAGGTATTTTCCATATAGATAAGGGATCTAACTGAAAAAATTCGATCCTTACAAGTAGTAGAAGGATGAATTACTTTTTAAGCTTTAATTAAAGCCTTTCCCTATACAATGATTCAAAATCCAGAGGCTATAAAAAAGACTAATCAATTTACATAAAAATAAAAGTTTGCATGGTAAAAAAAAAAAATTATAAACAAAGCCACTGATAAACATGGGAAAAATATTTGGAATATATACTAGAGACAAAATGCTAATAGCCCAAATATATAACAATTGAAAGTGAACGGACAAAAAAACCTCCCAAAACCTATGCTCTGTAGTTCACTTAATAATACTGTACCAATATTAAAATGAGAAAAAGACATGAAAACAAAATATAAAATGGCCCTCAAACATATGAAAGAATGTTCAAACTTAATCATAATTAGAGAACTGCAAATTAAAAGAATACTGAGATACTATTTCTCATCCATGAGACTGAAAAATTTTCAAGTATGACAACACATTCTATTGGTGAGGCTGTGGAGCAACAGGCACTCTCAGATATTGTTGGTGGGAATGCAAACTGGTACAACCCTTCTGAAGGAGAATTTGGCAACAGCTAACAAAACTACGTACACACTTACCTTTTGACCCGGCAATCCCATTACTAGGTATATATACCTCCAACAATATGAAAATACATAAGCACAGAGTTATTTACTATGGCAATTTTTGCAATGGCAAAATATTGAAAACAACCTAAATATGCATACATAAGAGAATGGCTGACTAAATTAAGATAAATCCACAAAATGGAATACTATGAGTTATAACAAAGAATAAAGAATATCTCAACGGATAAAGTTCTTGGAGAGAGATCAGGATATACCGTTAAGTGAAAAAGCAAAGTGGAAGTGACTATATGCTACCCTTCACCCTAAGAAAGAAGAGAATATGAGAAAATACACGTGTCTCTGTTCATTTGTGCAAATGAAACAGAAAAGATAAACCAGAAACTAAAGAGATTTGTTACCTGCTGTTAATGGAGTGGATGGAAAGAGGTGGAATGAGAACAGAGAAGTAGGAAATGAGAGTGACATTTCTGAGTATACCTTTGTGAAATACCTTTCACTCTTAGAACCACAGTATTGAGAGAAGAAAAAAGAATCCAAAAAACTGAAAAGGGAATCAGTGAGATGTGGGACCACTTCAACTGGACTAAGGTAGAGGTAACTGGAATCCCTGGAGGAAAGGAGAGAGATGGGGAACAGATAAAATAATTAAAGAAATAATGGCCAGGCTGGGCACGGTGGCTCACGCCTGTAATCCTAGAACTCTGGGAGGCCAAGGCGGGAGGATCACTTAAGGTCAGGAGTTCAAAACCAGCCTGAGCAAGAGCGAGACCCTGTCTCTATTAAAAACAGAAAGAAATTAATTGGCCAACTAAAAATATATAGAAAAAATTAGCTGGGCATGGTGGCACATGCCTGTAGTCCCAGCTACTCGGGAGGCTGAGGAAGGAGGATCGCTTGAGCCCAGGAGTTTGAGGTTGCTGTGAGCTAGGCTGACACCATGGCACTCTAGCCCGGGCAACAGAGTAAGACTCTGTCTCAAAAAAAAAAAAAAAAGAAAGAAATAATGGTCAAAAACTTTCCAAACTCAATGAAAATTATAAAACCATAGACCTAGGAAGCTCAACAAAACCCAAGCATGTAAAATATGAAGAAAACTATAAGATACGTCATAATCAAATACTCAAAACCAGTAATTAAGAGAAAAGCTACCAGATGAAAAAAAGACCTGCTATGTGTAGACGTTAGGATGAAAGACTAAGCTACATACCAAGATTGGGATGAAAGACTGCTCATCAGAAACAATGCAAATGAGAAAACAGTGGAACAACATCTCTCAAGTACTGAAAGGTAAAACTTGTCAACCTACAATCTATACATGGCAAAGACATCTTTCAAAAATGAAGGTGAAATAAAGAATTTTTCCCAGACATAGAAAAGCTGAAAGAATTCATAATTAGAAGATTCATACCACAGAAAATGTTAAAGGACATTTTTCAGGGAGAAGGACACAAATGGAACTCTGGGTCTACATAAAGGAATGAAGAGCAGCAGAGAAAGCAACTACATCAGCAAATATGTAAGGTTTTTTTTCTTATTATTTAAATCTTTAATAAAGAGAATTGATGGTTCAAACAGAAATACTAGCATTGTATTGTGGGGTTTATGGCATATGTAAAATAAAATGCATGACAACAAATATCAGCTCCAGCTCCAAATGATCAGGAGGGCTTGCAGGGGACACAGGAGAGCTGAGGACTGGCTGTGTAAGCCCAAGGGAGGCTCAAGTACAAGCTAAAGGCTCTTCTGATCCTTCTTGTTAACTAGTTTTCAAGACTGTCCTATGCGTGGGTTCTCAATCTAGATACTTCAGTTTACTCATGGAGTGGGTCTTAGCCTGAACCTGGTAACTGCTCACTATCATTGTTTGCCTGGAAATGTTATCTTGGCACTCATGAACTGGAGGTTCAACCAACAAAGGTGTGCTACTTACATGTGGAGAATTATTCCTAGGCTTATTAACCAGTGCCCAATAGAATTCCTGGCACCACCACACTGAAAAGTGAATATCCTTCCTATGGAGAAGCTGGCACAGGAAAAGACCTGGCTGGGCGAATTTCTTTATGGTATACTACACAGCTTAAAGAAATGATAAATAAGGCTGGGCGCGGTGGCTCACGCCTGTAATTCTAGCACTCTGGGAGGCCGAGGCGGGAGGATCGCTTGAGCTCAGGAGTTTGAGGCCAGCCTGAGCCAAGAGCGAGACCCCAACTCTACTAAAAATAGAAAGAAATTAGCCAAACAACTAAACATAGAAAAAATTAGCCGGACACAGTGGCATGTGCCTGTAGTTCTAGCTATCTGGGAGGCTGAGGCAGGAGGATTGCTTGAGCCCAGGAGTTTGAGGTTGCTGTGACCTAGGCTGACGCCACGGCACTCTAGCCGAGGCAACAGAGTGAGACTCTGTCTCAAAAAAAAAAAAAAAAAAAGAAATGATAAACAAATTGGGATTGACAGTATTATATTTCGGAAAAAAGTTTTTTTTTTTCTTGAGACAGATTCTCTGTGTTGCCTGGGCCAGAGTGCCGTGGCATCAGCCTAGCTCACAGCAACCTCAAACTCCTGGGCCCAAGCGATCCTCCTGCCTCAGCCTCCCGAGTAGCCGGGACCACAGGCATGGACCACCATGCCCGGCGAATTTTTTCTATATATTTTAGTTGGCCGATTAATTTCTTTCCATTTTTTTAGTAGAGACGGGGTCTCACTCTTGCTCAGGCTGGTCTTGAACTCCTGACTCGAGCGATCCACCTGCCTTGGCCTCCCAGAGTACTAGGATTACAGGCATGAGCCACCATGCCCACCTGGAAAAAAGTTTTAATAAAAAAATTAAACAATAAATTAATCAATTTCTTCTTCCTGTTTGACTCTTCCCTTACATACCTCACCCGCCTGAGATTCTGAAAGTTCCAGCAGGAAGGGAATTTCTGTGTCAAAATTAGCAAAGAAGCTAGTCCACTGATGTTCAAAAGCCACCAAATCCTAGGAAGAAAATGAAAAATATAATATGTTTGGTCATATAAAGGAGGCATTTTAAAAAACCAAAATCATGAAACTGCAACCAATCTCAAAATACCAGATCATTTATATATGTTGTTTTAAAAGGTAGTAGCAAACTACTGATAACATCCTACCATATAGATGAATCTCAAAAACATTATGCTAGGAGAAAGAAGCCAGAAACTTTATCATTGGACATGATCAGACATTAATAGGTACTAAGAAAATTAAGCACTAAGGTTTTTACATTAGTTATAAGGTAAGCACTAGAACTTAGAGTAATAACAGTTTTTTTTAAAAAACAACTTGTTAAATTTAAACTTCCTTTTAATTCTTGATGTAACGTGGAAATAAAAACTTAAATTGGAGAGCGTGTATATATATTAGGACATTTTTCTAATGTCTTAAGTTTGCTGCACCAAACTCACTGGCCAGATCTATGATCTCCTCCATTCTTCTCTTCCAGTTGAGGATACACAAGTACTCAGACCTGTGGGCTCTGTGCTAGCCATGTACTAACTCTACTCTGGCCCTAGGCATGAGGCACAATGAACCTCTGCTGGGAAGATTTAGTGTAAACAACATTCTCACTAATGGCTTCTCTACTGCTGTCCAGATTATCTATCTACATATATACGTGTGTACATGTGTGTACATATACATATACATTATAGAGAATATATAATAGGCATATATAAAATTCTTTTCAGTAATCACGTGACAGTGCTGATACTGCTTTCTAAATGTTTTTTTATATAATGTAGGATGAAATAAATGGGGAGTGTGTGTATACACACACTCTCCAATTTAAGTTTTTATTTTCACTTTACATTAAGAATTAAAAGAAAGTTTAAAGTTTAACAAGTTGTTTTTAAAAAAACTATTATTACTAAGTTCTAGTGCTTACCTGACAACTAATATAAAAACCTTAGTGCTCAATTTCCATAGTACCTATTAATCTCTGATCATGTCCAATAATAAAGTTAGTATATTTCTTTTTCCTACCCCTCTCCTTCCTCACCGATCCAATTTTATTATCTTCTACTGTTCCTTTTGTAGTGTTACTTATTTATATTTTTATTACTTGATTTCTCAGGTTTTAAATGACATATTGCGATACCCTACCTCTTGGGTATAAAAGATAAAGAAAACAATATTCTCACATTACCTTTTATCTTCTTTCTCATGCCAACTTTTGTTATGTCATTTATATAAACAAGCTTTAGTAACATTTACATTCTATTGTATCACCATAATTCTCTCAAATGCTTTAGTTTTAATTCTATAATCAAAAGATCAAATGCTCACTGCCAGTCCTTTTGTTGTAGCTTGTCCAGTCATATATTGGTTGGCTAAAATATCTGTGAGATTTCTTTAGAAGCTCTTAAGAACCATATGCTCTAGGACTTATATATTCAAAACGTTTATTGCCTTTATACTGGAACCAGAATATAAAATTTGGGGGTTACATTTTTTTCTTACAGGTTTTATTACAGATGTGTTGCTTCACTATTTTTCTGCTGTGGCAAAATTCAAGGCCACCCTAAATTTTCTCCTTCATCTATGCCTGGATGCCAAAGTATTTTGTTGTTGTTCTTGTTGCTTTGTGGTTGGGGGGAAGTCTAGTAACTTTACTAGGATATTTCTCAATGTTGACCACTCTGGGGCGATTTTCTCTGGGACATGGTATGCCCTTTTCAATATGAAGATTCTAATCTTCTATATTTCAGGGAAATCTAATTTTGGAATTATATCTTTTGCTTTCTTTATTATCTTTTTACTTTATTTCCTTACTATTCCCACTCAAAGGACCTAGAATTAATATTCCTACAGAAGCAAGAAACACACCTACTGCCCAGATCATGGTCTCTAAATAATATTTCTCACTAAAATGTACAGGAGCTCCTTGGAGAAATGGCTGATTCCAAGTCCACGACCATGCATACCCACCCACAGCCCCTGAGAGACGCTACTGAGCTGCTTAACCAAAGTACTTATCCTGTAACTTCAGTTCTGCTTGTTGCTACTCACTGCAAATTGCTCCCCTGACCCTGACATGGGCAGACAACATATTTTTGTAAATAAAGTTTCCCTGTAACACAGACAGGCCCATTTGTTTAAGCTTTGTCGAGGGCTGCTTTTGTGCTACCAAGGCATTGCTGAGCAGCTGCAACAGATTCCATGACACACAAAGCCATATGTTACTATGTAGATCTTCACAGAAAAAGTTTGCTGCCCCTGCTGCAATCCTTGATTCCTTTAAGCTATACCCCAACTTTTTATCTTTTCATGCAGAAAACGAGTACAAAAAAAGACACCCTTTGTACTGTTTTGCTAAAATCCAACCCAACAGAAAGAAAAACGTCTTTAGGTAAAAACCTAAACCCAGGACGAGGCAGGATGCCTTGCTTTTGCCTCAGGTGAGGTCTACTCAGAGTAGAGAGGGAGTGTATCACTTTTCTAGGCTCCCTACTACCCTCAAGGAGTTCAAGACCACAATCAAGGAAGAAACTGCTCTATTCTTCAATTAAAGCAAACTAACATATGCCTTGCATTTCTTCAAATTAAATATCACTAGTAGATAAATGAGTTGGCCATATTATTTATAAGTTAAATACTGTTTGGCTCCTTACTTCTGAAAGCAAACTCTCCAGAGACATAGGATCCATCTTGCTGTAGACATTCCATAGATTCAAACTCACATCCTGCAACTGCAACAGAGGGCAAAAACATTGAAATAATTAAGTCGATATCATTAGGACAATCAGAATTATTTTCTGACGTTCAGAAATTACTGTTTTGGTATAAACGCAGTGTGATTAGAATAATAATTCAAATTTTTATCAATTATGGTAGAACCTATACATATTACTAAGTGCTTTCCCATTCAAGGAAACATTTTTCAGAACCTTGGGTACAACCTTTGATTACCTTCAATGATGGGCACATATATACTTATACACACACAAACATACACAAATGTATATTGTATAATTTTTGCCATTATTTAAACTAAAATTTAAATAAAAATTATACATGTCTGTGGTTTAAAGAATCAAATGGTACAAAAGACTTGTAATAAAAAATTTCAATCCCCTACTCCAACCTTTCACAAACCCTCATTAGTCTCACTCCTCAGAAGCAATCACTTAGAATTCATTTAACATTTTATTTTTGGTACTTACCTCCATATTTCGATATAAAATGCTTCCATCACAATTTTTTATCAATTAAGAAATTAAATACTGACTTATATTACAGATGTAGCTCTTCTACACCCATCCCTATTCCCACAGTTTCTCTACACATACACCCTAACATCATTTAATATCATAATAGGACTTTCTTGGTTACATTAATAATTATTGCTTATAATATTAAAACCATGTAAATCGTTTTTACTACAGGCTAAGTACATACTACATTCATATTTGCTTTCTTATTTTTGTTTTTCTTCTGTTAACAGTACTTTTTTTTTTTTTGAGACAGAGTCTCACTCTGTTGCCCCGGCTAGAGTGCCATGGCATCAGCCTAGCTCACAGCAACCTCAAACTCCTGGGCTCAAGCGATCCTTCTGGCTCAGCCTCCTGAGTAGCTGGGACTACAGGCATGTGCCACCATGCCCGGCTAATTTTTTTTTCTATATATTTTTAGTTGGCCAATTAATTTCTTTCTATTTTTAGTACAGACGGGGTTTCGCTCTTGCTCAGGCTGGTCTTGAACTCCTGACCTTAAGCGATCCTCCTGTCTTGGCCTCCCAGAGTGCTAGGATTACAGGCGTGAGCCACTGCGCCCGGCCCAACCCTAAAATATTTCCAAACATTGTCAAATGTCTGGAGGGGAAGAAGGGGAAGGCAAAATGATCCCTGGTTCAGAACCATTGGCTGAAACCTATCAAATAATCTATCAATTCCTTTCTTCTTCCTGCTTCTTTCTGGTCTGGCTGTTACGTAAGCTTGCTGCACAGCTACAACTTCTGTTTTGAGACTTCTCTTTGCTATTACCCTAGAACTCTCAGTCAATGGATTTGGTTCCAAAGCTTTCTTATCTTCTCTTTCTCAGTTTACTATCTTGTTTGCTGGAACACATAATCCAATAGTTTTCTAAGAAAGGATTAATGGGAGGCAAATTTTTTTTGTTTTAAACTGTCTTTATTCTGTCCTTATGACTGATGGATAGTTCAGTGATGCTGTATTTCTGGGTTTCTTTTTTTTCTTGGATTTTTTATTCTCTCTGTGCTTCATCTTATATAGTTTCTACAGCTATGGCTTCAAATTCACTAATCTTTTCTTCTGTAGTATCCAATCTGCTGTTAATCTTATCTAGTGTATTTTTCATTTTGGACACTGTAGTTTTCATATCTACAAATTCTATTTGGATCATCCCCTACCCTCTCCACCTCCACCCCAAGGTCTTGCTACATTGCACAGTTACACAGGTTGGCTTTGAACTCCTGGGCTGAGGTGATGCTCCCACCTCAGCTTCCTGAGTAGTTGAGACCACAATCTACGGCCATACCACCCTGAATGCGCCTGATCTTGTCTGATCTCTGAAGCTAAGCAGGGTTGGGCCTGGTTAGTTCTGGGATGAGAGACTACAGGTGCACACCACCAGACTAGTATCTCTTGGATATTAGACTTCTTGGATCAACTTTAGAAGTTAACTTTTTTCTCATATTTCTATCTCCTTGATGGTTTCATTCTACATTTTTAAAGATTTTCCTAACTTTAGCTCCAAACCTCTCTATTGATTTTATCAATTATAATTTCCTAGAGCTTTTATTCTCCATACATTTATTTATCACAACATACACTTGTTCTATAGTTGCCAAATGTCACATTTCTCTGGGCATCCTAAAAGAATTTTGTGTCTTAAGTTCTTGTCTATCCCTTACGTTATCTTTGGGTCTTAATGAATTAGTTTTTTTTTTAATCTTTATCTTTTCTTTTCAAGTTACAGGTGTTTAATCAAATGTCCGGTGATCATTGGTTTCCTATTCGTATTTTCCTTTCCTTTTTTTTTTTTTTTTTTGAGATAGAGTCTGGCTCTGTCACCCTGGCTAGAGTGCAGTGGCATTATCATAGCTCACTCCTAGGCTTAAGTGATCCTCCTGCCTCAGCCTTCTGAGTAGCTGGACTACAGGCAAGCATTACCACGCCCAGCTAATTTTCCTATTTTTTTGTAGAGACAGTGTCTCATTATTGCTCAGGCTGGCCTCAAACTCCTGAGTTAAAGTGGTTCTCTTGCCTCGGCCTCCCAGAGTGCTAGGATGACAGGCGTGAGCCACCACAACTGGCCCTCGTTAAACTGAGGCAATGGAAAGGCTGATTGGAAGCTTTATGCCCTCTGTAGGGCCTGCCAACTATCAGGACATTCTTTTTCTGGAGAGCAGACAGGCAGAAGGTTCTTATTCCTGGATCCCTAACCCCTTATATTCTAAATGCCAAAATGTGGAGAACTTTACTCTCAAGCAACAAAAACTACATTAGCCAATGAATTCTTTGTCTTGCTTTTCAGTCTTTTTAAAGAACCTCCACCCAACCCTGTTATTTTTCTTAGGGTGGAGGTGGCATCTGGTAAAAACCTGATTGTCACTCTGAGGGAAGGAGGTGACAGAGGAAGACATAGATTTTTTCAATTAATTCCTCCATTTTCAATAACACCAATTTATTCTCTATTCTCCATTTTATCACTTTCTTCCTCATTGATTTGGCTTCCTCCTCTGTATTCTGGAACAGCTCTTCAAGTTTGTCAACTGATAGATTTCTTTCCTCTGTTTTTTATTATATTTTTTGAGGCTACTAAATCTGATTTCTACTTTTTAATGCAAATATTCATTCTACTAATAAATTTTGAGACTTCTTACAATCTTTCCTTGTATGTCATCCATCTCCCTTTTTAACTGTGATTTACTCACTTGCTATACCTCTTTTCTCTTTTTATAAATTTTGCTCTTTAAAAGTATCAAAAAAAGATAGTTTTCTCAATCATTATTTTATTTCCTGGAGAATATATTTTTTTAAAAGCATGCTGATCTATCCCTGCATCTAATATGCTGTGCTTTTTTCCCTATGTTTTGTTGAATCTTTTCAGAAGTCTTATTCCACCTTTCAATAAGATCTTATATTTGTCCATAAACAGGTAAATGAATGCTTATGGGTTACTCTCATTACTCAGAAGTTTGCTACCAGGATCCTCCCTGAGGGAGCTGCTTGATGTAAATTTACATCACCAGGTCACAGTTCTAGCAACTGGAGGGTAAGAAGAAGGAAGCCAGAAGGAGGGAAAGTCCTAGCAGAGGAACTTCCCTCTACTGCTTCCCAGAAGAAAAAGTTCTCTATATATACAACTCAGTCTGGACCAGCCTAAATGTCAAGTAAAAACTATGGCTGGGTTTGGCTTTCTTTCTCACTCTGGAACCTACCAAATGAGAGACAAAACATCCTCTGGGTTAATTCATGACTTTCTTCTGGATATGGGCATGCAATAAAACAGAAGTTTTAAAAATTATTAGTATCTGTAGCTTTTCTTCCCTTAGCCTTCAAAGGAGGCAAGAGTCTTTCTGGCTCAGGCAGTCATCAGGCCATCAGAGTGGAGTAGAGAAGACATAGGCAGAGCTGATCTGTAGGCCTAACTGTTCCACACCTTAAAGGACTAGGAAGGGCAGGGTAAAGAAGAGAAGTGAGGTAGGGAGGAAGAGATGGACAAAAGGAAAGTATCTGAGACAATGAAAATCAGTAGCTACAGAGAAGGGCAGAATCTGGAGTAAGGGACATTGAGAGAAGATCTACAGTAACTCTTTTGGTTTTTTTTTTTTTTTTTTTGAGACAGAGTCTCACTCTGTTGCTGGGGCTACAGTGCCACGGCGTCAGCCTAGCTCATAGCAACCTCAAACTCCCGGGCTCAAGCGATCCTCCTCCCTTAGCCTCCTGAGTAGTTGGGACTACAAACATGCACCACCACGCCCGGCTAATTTTTTCTATTTTTAGTAGAGATAGGGTCTTGCTTTTGCTCAGGCTGGTCTCAAACTCCTGAGTTCAAGTGATCCTTTTGCCTCGGCCTCCCAGAGTGCTACGATTACAGGTGTGAGCCACTGCACTGACCTATAGTAACTCTTACCATATGACCTATGTCATTTTTTCCTCATGGTCCCTCCTCTCGCCTAAAAACACCACCCTACAGTAGAGATCTACATGACCTTTCAAAAGTTTTTTGGGGGCAGGGGATTTTCTTCCATTTGAATGTGACTTCATGGTGTGATGCACCTTAAGGCAGGAGCCAGAAAGCCTGTCTCACTTGGATTATATCAACTGCACGGGCTCCCAGTGCACCATTTTCCAATGTGATTCTAGGTGCAGCCCAGGGGTTAGGAGCACAGGCTTGGAAGCCAGATCATCTGGAGTTGGCCCCAGCCCGCCTCTCACTAGCTCTGTGACATTGGGAAATTCATTTTACTCTCTCTTTAAATAGGAATGTAAAATAGTACCCATCTCAGAAGGTTACTGTAAGAATTGAATCGGTCAATTCACATAAAGTGCTTAGAACAGTGCCTGGCATATAGGAGGCACTCTATGGATGCCTAGTTCATACAGTTCATTAAAAATAAATATTACCGGCCGGGCACGGTGGCTCACCGCTGTAATCCTAGCACTCTGGGAGGCTGAGGCACGTGGATCACTCAAGGTCAGGAGTTCAAGACCAGCCTGAGCAAGAGCGAGACCCTGTCTCTACTATAAATAGAAAGAAATTAACTGGACAACTAAAAATATATAGAAAAAATTAGCCGGGCATGGTGGCGCATGCCTTAGTCCCAGCTACTCGGGAGGCTGAGGCAGAAGGATTGCTTGAGCCCAGGAGTTTGAGGTTGCTGTGAGCTAGGCTGATGCCACGGCACTCTACAGCCCGGGCAACAGAGTGACTCTGTCTCAAAAAAATAAATAAATATTACCATTATTGTAAAAATGTTAAGCCTCCTCTTTGTCCCCATGACCTGCTTCCCTCCTAGCCCCTACCCTCTAAATTAGAGAGCATTACTTCTCAGCAGGAACAGCTCCACAGCCTTGTTGATGTCCTGCTACTTGCAGTCAATGTGACAAGGCTGTGGTTTTGGAGCAGAGAAAGTGGAGTCCAAGCAGTATGCTTCCCTTCAGCCCCATGCTGCTCCACACTGGAGGGCAACATGGTTCTGCCAGGCAAGCCTCAACTCATTTTCTAGGGATGCTGGTGCTTCTCAGAGGAGGGATAGGAATTAGCCCTGTGCCTTGCTTCTAAAGGTCCCATTTACTCTCTCCCTAGCAGGATGTCCCCATTTCCAGCTGACAATACCCCCTCTCCTGGTTTCCTGTGCTGGGGGCATTTCATTTCAGTGGGGATCTTATGGAAGCACATAGATGCCTATGGTCGTGCTGCTAACCTACCAGGGTGCCCTCCCTAATCTGTGTTCTGGACGACTGCCTCTCCCAGACCCACTCATTAATTCACTTAACAAACGTTTATTGGTCATCTCCTAGAATCAAGGAATATTAAAATAAATTGTCCTTCCCACAAAAGCTAACCTTTTTATTCCTTTAGTAGGTTGTACTTACATAAATTCTGCACCATCCCTTTCATTGATCTTAAATAGTTCTCGAATTATATGAATTTCTGAGGATACAAACAAGGCTCTGTTTTTGTACTCAAGGAGCTTCTAGTCCAGAGATCAGGGGTGGGTGGTGAGTGGGGGTATGTGTGACGAATGTATAATACCAGGACGATAAAAGCTATAAGAGGAGTCAGTCTAGGGTATCACAGAAGTAGACAGGAAGAAAAGTTAATTTGGATGGGGAAAGGAGAGGAAGGAGGACAGAGAGGAACTCCAAGAAGAGAAGACATGGGAGTTCAGTTTGGGACTAGCCTTAAGCAGCAACTGTTTCCCATTTCAAGTCTTTCTAACTTGCTCCATGCCCTTGGGAGGTAACTGCCAGCTTTTCAGAGTGTTATAATAATGTAACACCCACCTGGAGGGCCCTTCAAAAACAGTCCAGTGGCAGACAAAACCCAGACATACTGCTTTTCATACAAACCTCATATTTCATGGTAAAAAATCCATCTCCTCCAATGCCCTCAAGCGCAAAGGCCTGCACAATTGGCCATTTCTCCACCACAAACATATCAAATATCTGCAAGTGACCTAGAGGAATCCAATACAACAACACATATCAAATACCATCCTGGATATAACAGTCTAAACCTGATCTAATGTGGTTAAACAGGCAACATTTCTCACAAGTTCACCAAAGCCTCATCTAGCAAAATAAAATTCAAACAGAAAAAATGGTTGGATATTGAATCTAGAAGTACAAAATGAAAGCCAAGAAATATTCAAACCATAAGCAAGTTACATAAATTTAGATTTCTCTACAATATATTTTCACATTCTGGCTTCCTAATTAAGTAAAAAATAAATAAGTAAATAGTAGTCTATTACAACTGACATGCATCATTTAGTGGGTATAATTACTAATAGACCCAAACTTGGCTCCTCTCACTCAAGAAACATAGCCAATCAACTTCTCCAAGGGAAAACTACCAAATGAAAAATTTTTCTTTCTTGTAACAATAGCATCAATGTCTATTTTTGTTGTCGTTACAAAATAAGCACTGCCAAACTTACTGATTTTTTCCTGTATTTTACACGTTTCAACTTGTCAGCATTTTTTAAACAGCTAACCAGATAACTATTTGTTATTACCAAGAGGGCCCATATCTACACTCTATGTACAGTAAGTGATATAGACTACATGTCAATTGTGCTAAATCCTGTGTTAGTTCTTCTACCTGACTGTAGGCCGCCTGCTGTGTTCCTGCCGGAACTTCACAGTTATGACTACAAGCCTACATAGAAAGTCCCCAAATTTCATTCTGCTTGATCCTTTGCCTTTAGTAAAAATGGATCAAGGGGTTTCCCAGCTGAACGCCCCCAGTGAAAGGAGAAGTAGGGACATTCAATTCATGCATCATCCAAGCAAGGTTTCAAAACTGCTTGCTGTTAGATACTCACCTTGGGAGCTATAAGGAATGCCAATTCTACTACAGTCTCGAACCATGTCCACAAAGCTGGCAATTTTAAATTCTTCTGCCGCTTCCTCATCTTCATACTAAAGACAGAAATTAATTAAAAGAAAAGCAGACTCTGATGAGACATCATGCAAAGTCCCATATTTTCTCTGTATTTTATCAGTCAATTGTCCCAAACGACATTTATAGAGGACTGCACCCAAGGGCGTTGCTTCCAAAGCCAAGCGTTTGTATCTACTGGTCAGAAACACTTGTTTTTCCTTATCTCACATTATACATAAAAATCAACTCAAAATGGATCAGGAGACCTAGATGCAAGAGATGAAACTTGCCCTCAAAAATTCCCCAAATACTCATATGGAAAGAAGGGTGCTTGACCAATGCTGGGTTACAAGTTGATGCTAAATCTCAAATCCCAATTTGATTTCCAAACCCTTGAAAAGGGTCCAAAGGAAAACAAAAACAAATACCAACAAATCCAAACATAGGAATGTCACAAAGCTTAAAAAATTCTCCCAGGACAGTGTCTAGGCCCTAGTCCCCTGAGAGAGGGTCCCAAGCTGGTGATGAAGAAGCAGGGCAGGAAGTAGGTTCGCGAACCTACTGCCAACCTACCCAATCTGAACAGTCCCCTTCTGTCTCCTCAGGCATATGATTTTTCTGTAAAGTAGCCTCATAATGAAATATGAAACTTTCCACTTCAAATAACTTTTTTGTTTAACCCCACTCTGCAATTTGGTTGTTTTAGAGGCTACCTGTTCCAGATCAACATTTTCCTTAAAGAGTATTCTTAGAGCGTCTTTAAGTGCCTAGTCTATCTTTTCTCCTCACCTCATTTTCAGTCATGCAGTGGAAATGCAGATTTCTCCAATGTGCCACACAGGGTAAGAGATAGCGATAGTTTACAGGATTACAGTACAGATGGACACTGTCTGATTTAATCAATATGATTACATCTGTAAGGAAAACAAAATCAAAGCACAAGATTGTCAAAGGCATTTCATTTCCTTTGGACATTTTCTGCCCACATCATTACTAAAACGATTAAAATTACTTCAGAGACAATGTAACAAAACTCTAAACTGAAAATTATTCAATTAGGCAAGGGGCTTCAAAGTGATTTTAGAACTTTCAAGTGTTGACAGCAAGGATTTCCTAGTCCCCATGCAATGCACCACTGTAGCCCTCTGGGTACATACAGCAATGCAGGCCAGAATCAGTCAAAACAATGACCTTCATCTCCTGAAGCAAGGTGTCTTACAAAGTTCAACACGGTCAAATCTGTGGCACCAAACACAGCTGTGTACTTCATGGCAGAGATAAATACCAAATGAACACCCCACAGCCTGAAGCCACTGAAGCAGAAAAACAGCACCAAATATGATCAGTGACTAGTTCTCCCTCAGATATCAGTGTCTAAAGCTCTTGGCTATAGGCTCATCAGGCTCAAGAGAATTGCAGACCCATGGACATTGCCTGTTGGCTTTGGGAAGAGGTACTGTGTATAGCGGTGAACTCTGTACACAGGAAAGGCTGGGAGGAAGGAAGTGGAGGCAAGTGGAAAGAGCTTCTGTAAATAGATCAGCAGTTCACAGATTTAAGGAACAGCCATCAAGCACTGGAGGGTCAAGTAAATAAAGCAATCCCAAGGGTGCAAATAAACCCAGTTAAACAGAAATGCCATAGAACAGGAAAGGAATATAAAAAAGCAGCTTGAACACTGAGAAGGAAAGCAGTTATACTTCCAAAAGAAAACCAGGGGCTCCACTCCATAGCTCCTCAGAAACCAGAGCCATCAGGCCTCCTTCTAACAAGATGAAACCACAAGTTGCTGCAGGAGGCAGCTGGAGGTGAGAAAGGCGCACCCATGGGGGAGGAGAACACCTAGGCAGCAGGTGTAGGGCAATGCCAACCAGTAACAGTGTGACAGACCACACTTTACCAAACATAAGGCCAATAAATACTGACCACACAGCGAGAGGCCTACTGAAATAAAGCTCCATGATTCTGGCCTTTTAAACTACACTGAGCTCTACAACCGGTCAGGCCCAGGGTGTTCTAGGGAACACAGTACACAGCAGCCTCTTCTCTGTTGACTCTTGGGTAAGCATTAGAGTCAAAGGGTAGGAAAGGGTGGGAAAAGGGGGCCCCCTCTGAGTTCTCAGCACACTAGTCTTTCTAACACACCACCTCCAAAGAGCCCTGTCCTGAATCATTTATAGGCTGCCTGCTGAGGAGTGAGAGTTTGATGTCACCTGAAGAGATGAGAGCTTCTGGTGTATATTATACTCTAAAGTGTAACATACCTCAGAGAATTAGGATCCAATAAAAGACATAACACAACAACTTCTAAACCTAATTAAGCATTTTCAAAACCTCTTAGAACTCTGATGTCATCACTATGAACAAAAGATTATCAGAACATATAATAAAAGAAGAAAGTATATGAGAATGAGATGAGTATGTAAATTATTCAAAAGTTTCTTTTAAAAATAAATCCCTGGCCGGGCACAGTGGCTCACGCCTGTAATCCTAGCACTTTGGGAGGCCGAGGCAGGTGGATCGCTCAAGGTCAGGAGTTCGAAATCAGCCTGAGCAAGGGCGAGACCCCGTCTCTACTAAAAATAGAAAGAAATTAATTGGACAACTAAAAATATATAGAAAAAATTAGCCGGGCATGGTGGCGCATGCCTGTAGTCCCAGCTACTCGGGAGGCTGAGGCAGAAGGA